>VZRX01004500.1:144907-169561 GCA_013398075.1 Notiomystis cincta | reverse complement strand
CCGCTGCACCGGGCCCTGCCCCGCGGGATCGGTGCTCCCCTCCCTCCCCTCCGGCCCGGGCACACCAAAGTTGTCCGCGACTGTCTCGTTCCCTCATCTCTGAGAGCCCATGTAGGGCGCTTTAATTGCCACATTTTCAAACCGAGGTAATGGTGGGGATGTCTTAGTAATTACCTTAATGAGATAACACCTTTCCTTCCCTGAACCTACTCATTATCACACTTCTTGTTCAAATTCCAACTACAAAGAGCTATACTTGTTAAAAAAAAAAAAGAAAGAAAAAAAAAAGAGGGGGAGAGAGCTCTGAAATTTGTTGGAGGTCTTGTTCCCTTAAAACAAGCACCTTCCATGGATCTTTAGTAAATGAACAGAGAACTGTACCCAGTTCTGGGGAAGGTTGACTAGAAGTAAACTAAACATCTGGGGTACCCCTTAATTATTCTTGGTTGGTGTCTTTAGTTTGACCTGTAGGGATGCAAGGGTGTCAAAGTGATGAATTTTAAGATGTTGGGCTGTGAAGACGTGCAGCTGCAAGACTGATGGGTTTAGGAAGGGAATGGTAACAAGGTTAGCTGCATGTGAAGTGTGAATTGAGATTTTTGCAAAGAGACTGTGATTGCAGATGGGCATAATGTTGTACCCTTGCATGAAATCTTGCTATTATTGTATAATGGTCAGACAGAGTGTGAAATGACTTATTACTTTACTTTTATTCTTTAATGAAGTTGGGTAGGGAAGGAGAACTACCAGGAAATCGATAGTGGTGGTGCATAAAAACTACATGACAGGTGCTGATACTTTAAATATTTATTTAGCTTTTTGTCACAAACTCCCTCCCAATTTTCTGCTATTTCAGAAAGTAAACAAAAATACAACTACTGGATCTAGACAGCAAAGATGCGCAGAATGAGAGTAATATTTTCTTTTTCATCCTCCCTTTCTGCTGTATACATGAAGTGGGTGTTTCTCTGTGGCAGTGCAGTGTATACGTCATCTGTGTAAAATATGAGACAGATACCTAGATTAAGGCTGTGCACACATGGTTTCTAGGTAGGTTTCCCTCTGTTTGACATGTATCTCTCTCCTAAACCTTGCAGCAGGCATGCAGAGATTTGTACACTGTCACAGCCCCATGTAAATTCAAGTGGCCCTTTCTCCAGCTCGACATGCATGTGCATACTTCTCACTTCCTTCCACAGCAGGCACAGGTGTTCTCATGGGTGGTATCATTCCAAAAACATGCAGGAATTTGCACAGCAACGTGGGGGTACATCTGGGCATCTGGGGTGGGTGGGCAGCTTAGCCAACATCTAATGACGTGTTTCACGTGTGATTAGGGTAGAACACTACTACCAGAATTTGGTTCAATTGTTCAGCTGCTCTGGTCTTGATGAATACAGAGTGAGAAAAAGGAGCTGGAGCTTCTCCCTCAGGATAATGTCCTTAAAAAGAGGATTTCCCAGGTGACCAGCCTCAAGATGCCATCACTGAGAACAGTTTGACAAATCCTGTGCTTAGTGGGTTGTCTCTTTCAGAGAGCAGCTTCATCTCACTGTTTGAATACAGGTGGTGGAGGTGCAGCTTCTTGTATGCCTTCCCCTCTGGAAGGATGCAGCCCATGGCTCAAAGAGTTTCTCAGCCAGCACCTCTCCTGCAATTCCCTCCCCAGACCTTGTCCCCAGGTTCAGCACGACCCTTTACTGACAGTCTGTCTGTGAGTTTTTACCCTATATTGTCCATGGAGTCTGGCTCTGTTACATCTTAATCTGAGGTCAGGAAGAACAGGTAAAATGAAGCAAATTTGGGAATAATTGCCTGCCTCACCTGGATAAGCATATGGGGTAATAATGCTGGCAGAATTGTGTGAAACACAGAATACTTCTGAGGCCTCATCTTTGTCCTTACAATAGTCTTTCAGATTTCCTTCTCGTATTCTTGCCTCAACATCTGAACAAGTACAGTGTTTCAGGCTTGAAGCTTGTTTCTGTTGAGTTACACTCTGTTGCAGGGTTTGTTTAAAGCAGGACTTGATGCAACACTGTCCATGGAAGCGGCAAAAACTCGAGGGGCACAAATAGTCCCCTCATGACACAAAAGGGAATGGAGGAGCTCCCTGTCAGATTTATAGCCCTATAGACTAGCAGGAATGTTGTAGCTTTAAATACCTTGGTTTCATTATGTGAAGATCTAGCAAAAAGAATTCCTGAAAGTTTTAAGGACTGCCTGGTAAAACTATGAAGCAGTGCCTGAGAACATGGAAGGGTGGGATGTCACAGCAGACACTGCTACCCCAGCACTGTAAAAGGAACAACTGGTGCTCTAAAGCAGGAGAGAGCAATGTGGAAAATGAAGACTGTCATAAAAGCTTGTTTTGGGGATTTGCCACTGGTATTTGGCTGCATCCTGTGGGTTCAAGTATCATCACTGTCTCTATACCAAAAGAATGGACTTTTTCTGGACTAGAAATTCTGAAATAAGGTTGGATTAGTATTTCTTCAGAAGCATGATGGGGTCTGTGGAAAAAAGCAGCCAAGCATGTGTCTCCAATGGAACCCCAGCATAGGCAGTGACAGCTCAACCCATATTACACCACATGAGTCTAAAAACTCGTGAGCTTTACTGCCTAAACAGTGGGAGGCAAGGTAAGCACACTGGCAACTTTTTATTTATTTCCCTCTTCAGCAGTCATTTTTTCCCCCTTTACTTTCCTCTCTTTCTCCTTTCCCTCTTTCTCTTTCCTTCTCTCTTCACCTCAGCCCGTTTTGCCAACCATACAGCAGCATGCCTTGGGAATTGTGCTCACCTTTCCTGGGCACTGGTGGTGGCCACGGGCAGCCTGCCTTAGCCAGCACGTTGGTGTGTGGCTCAGGCAATGCAGCACAAAGTGTGTGTAGCAAAGCTGTGCCTCTTCCATGGAGACTAAGCTCATTACAGTACAGTACTCTAAAGCATGCTTAACCTCCCCAGTCTTGGGTGTTGTATCCCAAATCTACTGCAGAGCATGGACACCCCAATTAGCACTTACAATGCACTGTTGACATTTCTCTGGGCCAGCCCAACAGGAATAATTAGATGTGATATCTAACACAAAGTCATTTTTTTTCCCAGCAGAGGGTACACTGCAAAATGAAAGCAACATCTACTGCAACAGCACTTGGCCAGATTTGGCTCTTACATAGTGTTGTGTCTGCAGTGTAACTCAGCTGGCTCCTCCAGCCCTACCCTGCCTGACTGCTGTCAGTCTGACCTGCTGGGATTAGTGCTGGGCTAAAGCTCTGGATGGGCTGCACAAGAAAGCTGTCTTACACAGCACAGGCTCAGGAAAGCTGATGTACAGCACCCTATGGGAACCTTTTCACTAGGAGACGCAGCACATATGGAAACTTGCTCAGCATAAGATCCTCTCATGTTGGAAATGTTGGCAGGTGACTGAGGCCAGTCTCACTTTAGTTTCAAGCTCCCATCCCACAGCACACCAGTGGAAAGGCTGAGTTAGGGACTAGGCCAAGCGTTACTGACTGAACGTTGTTCTTGGCAGTGGTTTGCAGGACAGCAGTGGAAGGAATTTGTTGTCATAAATCCTATAGCAGCAAGCCAGAAAGCCTATGGAAAAATACATGTGACAGTAAATAGGAAAGAGCTCTCTGCTGCAGTGCAGCAGGCTGTCCTCTGACACCGCTAATTGCAGCACCACATCGAAAATGTAAGTGTATGTAGTGAGTATTCCTACTTGAGTTTGCTACCATTGCTTGACTACTTTCATGCATTGCAAACAGAAACTTGGAAAGAACTTGGCAGAGTGAAGAGGATATAAAAATGATAATTTTTCATGTAATAGAGATCACATAGAGATTTCCTTTGTAGTTCACAGCATTTCCATTCCAAGATGCTTGGAGAATTGAAGCATACAAATAGAGAAAATCTGCAAAGTGTTGTCAGGTATTATTTATGTATTATTATTTTTGTTGGAAAAGACATGTAAATATAAAGAATTAGAAAACAGAGCTACTAAAATAAATTATAGTGGAACCCACAATAAGTCTAACACGAGAATAAAAGTATAATGAGAACATATTTTCTTCAGCATAAATACAAATCCTGTCTGCATGCTAAAGCCCTATTAATTGGATACTTACTACAGGAATAAATCTTTAAATGTGTAAAAAAAAATCTTTCTGCTCTGTGATGAAATATAAATATCACCAGATTTATTAAAGAAAAAATTCTGCTAAATGACTACTTCTCTTACATACTAATTTATGCTTATGCTGCATCTGAAAGAACTCATCCTGATGTGAATATCAGCTAAATGAATGAAGCTGTAAAAGGAAAAAGGTTTAATGTGCATGACGAGAAATTGCTTATATCAGGCACGGCAGGTTTCAATGAAGTTTTATATTATGAAGTAGAGGAAAGGTGATAGTCTCTTAAGAGACATAATACTTATCCCATGAGTGACATAATAGTTCATAACTCACCAGAGAACAAGGCTCAAGTGAGTCATATATATTTTATGGCACAATTGGGATTAATACCATACTTCAGAAAGGAATGCATAACCTATTCTATTTATATGGAAAGGTGGTTTAAAATTCACCCTCCTCCCTCAGCCTTTCTCCTACCCTTTGGGATCAAACTACAAGACAGGGACTTGAAAAGAATGGGTGAGGATGCTGGGTGAGAAACAGATAATGTATCAAGGAACTGCTACTGCATCGTCATTTGCCAGGAGTTGCCCTGGCACAGCCTTTGAAAATGCTGATTTTCTAGTGACAACTGCCCAGAGGAAGGGGCTAGTCCTGAGCAGCTGCACTGTAGGGTTTTTATTGGCTGAACTTGGTGTTTTGGTGGGAAGGCAGGAGATGCTGGCTCACAGCCTCCATGGTAGAATTCAGTTGCCCCAAATTCCTTCTGCAGTGTGACTGTCTTGCCACTGTCCTCATCGGGATGCATTTGCCAGGTTGCAGTGCAGGGAAAGGGTCATCCCAGGGGGATGCTTACCTCGCTCTTGCCTGTCAAAAAGCACAACCCTTTGGTGTATCTGCTCCTTTTCTGTGCATCACAAATGGGATGTTCAAAGACAATAGATGTAGTGTTAAATTCTTGTCTTGGGAAAATCCCATGTTTCACTCCATTGAAGACTTACTTGTAGTCTTTTGGATGGTTTCCTGAAATGTGGCCTAGAGTAGAAATTTAAAGCACAAGTTTGTTGCATTCCTAAGAGGAAGTGTCTCTTAAATTGTATCTAAAGAGTGGGAGCATAATTCTCCTCATCACTGAAATCACTGGGAAAAACAGAAGCTGCTGAAGTTCTAGAGGTGGTATGTGGCAGTCTGGGAACTTCCTTTAACTGGACTGGGGGATGATAGTGGAGGTCAAGGTATTGCTGGGAACCAAGCTGCCTGTGCCCCAGAGATCTCTTAGTGCTTCTGACAGGACCTCACTTATGCTCCTTCCATGCAAAGGTCCACTTCTGGTCAGTGAATTCACCTATAAGATACTAAGACAAGCCAGCCTGGGACAAGAGATTTGATGGGAAAACCAATTTTGTCCTCCCTGTTTGTGAAGAGATTTTTTTGGGGAGAGTGAGATAAAACAGGATGGAGTGTCTAAGTGCTGGAAAGAAGGATGTCATTTGGGGCACCACTGCAGAGATGCATGAGGAGGTTTGGCTGGAGAAGGGTTTGCTCTCAGCAGTCTCCTGTTGCTGAGGAGCCCTGGTCTAGCTGGGAGGATCAAGCCAGGCTTGCAGAGTGGGGCTGTGCTGGCAGGATGTGCATCAGGGCAAACTGGGCTGAAATGGGGAACACTGCTACCTCCATGGACCTACCAGGCTCACAGAGAAATCCAGGGCTCCTTACATAGGATGTTTTCATCGGGGTCTGTCCCCTGTATTTTTAATCTACTGGTTACTGGTTACCCCTACTGCCTGTCTGCCTGTTAGGAGGGATGGAGTGTGCAAGCATATCCGAGTGCCCTCCCAGTGCCAGTGGTGGAGAGAGCTGCAAAGCAGCAGCAGCAATTTTGGGACATGGGAAAACAGTCTGAGGGAATCTGAGACTCCTCCAGTGTCCTCTCTTTGGTTTTTTCCCCCTTCTTTATGTAATAAAGGGCTTGGGATTGGCCCCAGGTTCCCCAGGACTGCATTTTTATTTTCTTGTAGAGGCCGTAGCAGAAGCTGTGGGGTGTTACCTTCCTTGTTACAAAGATCTCTGTGAACAAACGACTGCTGCCTTCCACCACCTCTGGGGAGGAGCACGGGCACCCAAAGAGTTGGGTTTGCCTTCTGCACTGTGGGCCTTCCCTCGCCCTTGAGTGAGCAGCTTGTACAGATCAGAAAGACCGATATTTAAATCTACTGCTTTTGATAGGGGCTCAAAAGGTCTCATTGCCTCTTTTACTGCTCTCACTTTTATACAAAATAATGGACTCAGCCATATAAGTATTGGCATTTTTGAGGCATCTCTTTCTTTGCTAGCTCTCCTGGCAAAGTACAGGGAGTTTGTGAGCTTTTTTAAACTAGCCTGGAGGGGCCAATTCACTAGAATTTGAATCTCTGGTGAAAATCTTGCAGTAGGTCTTAAAAGGAACTTAAAAAATATTTCCTTCATGATCCTGCACACAAACAATGGTAAATAATATTTCAAAGGGCTGTCTTTGTTTGAGCTACCAGTACTGAAGTGGGATCTTTTATAATAAACTACTACTCTATGTATAATAGCGATATGCTTAAATGATACATAAGCACCATTTTCCAAGTACTCTTAGCAGAAAGCATTTTATACCACATGGTTGTTTTATTGTGCACATTACTGTGATTGTTACAAACCCTTGCCAATGAATGACAAATTTACATACACATCATGTCAGCCGGCAATATTTTGCAGCCTTAATTGCTTTAGCTTCAGGCATTCTGTGTCGAAATAGAGTGTTTTACGTCCTGCAAGTTGCTCTGTTTCTTTGCAACAGTTAAATTATTCTGTAATTTGCCTGTTTTCCTTCTAATGCATTGTCCATTAAGTCACTTAATAATTTATGATGTAAAAATGTATGACGCAACCTTAAACAGCATTTAAAACTATCTCGAGGTGTTTCAGTTTTTATGGCAGAAAGACTGAAACTCTTGAAACACATTTGTTCAAAACATTTTTCTGATAGTTTTTGCCTGCTGTAAGAACAACTTTATCCATATTTATCTGGCCAAGTTTGGCTGGTGAAGTCCAAGGCTGCAGTTCCTGAGAAGAGCAGCCAGTGCAGAGAGGAGGCACAGGGGGATGAACTGTCAGCAGATCCTGTTGGGGCAGAGCCAGCTTTGGAGCTGATGCTGCAATGCTTCTGTACACTCATCATCCCTTACTCGTGTGAATACCCTTTAATTGTGGAACAGCCCTGTGACAGCAGTGTGCAAGCAGAGTCTGTAGGGTTGGGTTTTCATGTGTTGCAGAAGGCTTTAATGTTTGCCACTGAGCTCTCAGTGAAAAGAGAGGCAACCAGGAATTGTAATTAAACCGTGAATGAAAAGAACCTTCTATTCAGTGACTTCTACCCTCCACCACTCTGATGTGCTGTGTGTTTGTAGTGCAGTCTCCAAGGGCTTTATAACAAAAATTAGTGTCCAACCCACACGGCTAATCCAAATTAATATGAATGTACAGTGTTCTGCTAGTCAAAATCTGGTGTCAAGGTGGGTGCCTTGGTGGCCAACTTTCTCCTTTGGGTAAGTTCCTTCTAAAAAAGCTCTCGAGACAGAGAGTTCTGAGCAGTTGCCATCCTTCATCTTGTACATCATGGATGGAGGAACTGGAAGTGATTTCTGGGTGCATTACTAGGGAGGCTTGCAGATTGAAGGTGTTCTACCTAAACACTTGAAGATTTTCTTGCAGAAAAAGAAAGGCACAGAAGGGACTATCTAGTGCACAGGCACAGAGGAAAGCTAATCTGGACTAATTTAACATATTTGCATATGAAGTGAGTGATACAGATCTGTCTTCTTTCCTTGAGATGTGAAACAATCATGATCTTTTTACCATGGGGAGAAAACACTCTGATAGAAAACATATTTAGCTACCTGAAGTGTGCTGGCAGAGTTCCTTGCTGTACTGCTGCAAATATGGTTTAAGAGTCTCAAGAGTTGCAATGCTTTGACAGAGCCATGTTTGTACTGCTGCTCATCAGCACTGTGTCTCAGTTTCTACTGCTGTTTGCTCTTGTAAGCCTTTCTGTCCCAGGGTCCTGTACTCCTGATACATCAGTCTCCCTAAGCAAAACCAAACATCTTGTATCCAAAAGATGTGTGACATAGGGTACATACACAGACAGAAGCACTACTCCCTCATGAGTAGTGTGTGCTTTCTTTGGGTACAACATGATGTTTACCAAGAATATCTGTGGAGGGAGAAGGTCAAGTTCAGTGTGATAGTGTTGGTGGGAGTGCCTTGGGAGGGGTCCTTCCTGGTCTCCCTCCTATCAGCCCCTCCTACCTGTGTGTGAGGACAGTTTTCCAAATGGTTTCTCACCCATGACCTGGAGAGGTGGGAGTATTTCATATATGTGTTCAAAAGAAGGACAGTGATGGGCCAGGGAAGAAGCAGAGAAAATGCCTCCTCTTAGCTCCCACAGATCTGTGTTACACCTGCCTTTCTGCTTCAGTGGTTATTGTCCTGTTGGGAAGTGGCTTCACCTCTTATGAAAATCATGAGTGTTGACTGCTAGAAAACAATCAACAGGTAAAGAAATACAGTCTGCCATGTTCAGGGGTGTTTATCTGAATTGACTTATGACTCAAGTATGTAGAAAGGCCAGTGTAAGCAGGAGCCTAGACCTGCTCCATGGCAAGCATCTGAGGTGTCTGGTTTGTCTCTGCATGTTGAATGGGAGATGGATGGACATTACACCTGTACCTATCCATTGTGCACTGTTATTTCTAGTGGCTTTGTCTTGTCCTCTACACATAATGTCTCATCCAGAGATTGTTTACATTGGCTTCTTCTGATTTCTGTGATTCACAATGCTGAACAGGTGTCTCTGAGCAAAAAGCTCCTCCTCTGAGGGGTTTCATCTCCGTGCCCTGACAGGTGTCTCTGCTTCTGCCTGTTCCAGTTCTGAGAGAGCCAGATTTGGTAGTGTATTCAACTTACAAACTTCCCCAAGGCCAGAAAGTCATGGAGTCACATAGGCATACACTTGGCTTAATCTATTCCCAGGGAGAAATCCCTGATGGGCGGTGCCTTGGAGAAAGATCTTTGCCATAATTAGAGCTGCACACCCCATTTGCTAAGGGAGTAGAAGGAGAAATTTGTCGTTTTGCCCGCGAGGTTCTCAACTCTTGTTTTCACATTTAGGTATCTGTCTTTCCCACCCCTGAAGTTCCCAATTTGGCCTGAATACATTTTGAATTATAACAAATATCTTGATACTCACACCCCATGAATGAGGGCAGAGCGCAGGGGGCAACTCCTGGCTATGTTCCTGTACTGAATTTAATTTTTCATTGATAATTAGACTCTCAGAGCCACCTGATATTTTTGACCAGCGGGAAACAAAGGCCCACTGATTGACTCCAGGGATAGATGCAAGCAGCCCCCACTGTGCTCACACAGCAGCTTCACAAAGACTCAAAACAAGAGCTGTGGCAAATTGGCTCATCCGGCAAGTTTTGACTGGCCCGTGGTGTACAAGTAGTAAATTGAGAACTGATATTTCTGAGAATTATTTATTAGCAAAGCCCAGTGTCTCACTCCCCTTGTAGTTATTCTTTGCAAACAGCTTTTTACCAGTTTGGATGAGCAAACTACAGCACTTCATCATTTTTCTTTTATTCAGATAATTATTAAAAGACAGCCGAGGTCTGTTCAGACTGGCAGCAGACTGCATCTGTACCCAGCTGGGCTGATATCTTAACAGTTAGGCATTATGTGTTTAATTGTATAAAAAGATAATGGGATGTATTTGCAGGAATTTATTGCAATGCAAACAATAAAAGATTATTATTTTGAGATTCATTTCTGGTGCTTTTTGTGTTGTTAAAATTCTAAATAAAGGTGTCATGGTGACAGTTTCTAGTGGAGTGACCAGTTGTAAGCATTTAGTACAAAAAAGGTGTGAAAATACTAGACTGAGACCAGTTAGCAGAAATCAGAGTTATACATGCTGAGACCTGCAGTGTTAAACCAAATCTGAGTAAGTCATGGATGGGGATTGATAACTCTTATTGTTTGATTTCTTTTATTTCTTTTTCTTTTTCTTTTTTTTTTTTTTATCTTAGTAAAACCAACACGATGATGTACAGGAAGATAAAACGATGGCTGTTTTTCATTAGTTATATTTTCCCCAGCAGCACTTCCTTTAAGTAAGTTGAAAACAGAGTGCTGCTGCTGGGGTCACATGGAATAGGAAAAAAAGCTCCTGGCCCACATTGTGGCAATGCTCTGTGTAGGGTAAAATAACTATTAGTCTTTTGCAGTAAGATTCCCTAAACAGCAAATAACATGTGTTGGTGAGGCTGTACTTTGACACAAACTTTCAGTTTTGGGTGTGAGAGTAGGACATGCTTGCTCGGGGGTATTTTTTGGACATGTTCATAGAGACAAAGAGGTCATTGGTACTGATGAAACTTGCAGAACATGGTCATTCCTTCCCCAAGAACTTTAGCTGTGGAGTACTGAGGTATTTGGAGGGGGTGTGTGTCTGTGTGTCTTTTCCAGGTAAGATGAGCTTTTCCTCCTGTATTTATTTGAGCTGGATGCTGGGGACAGGGCTGGATCAGAAAGTAGCAGACGTGCAAAGCCTTCTTTTACCAACCCCAGAAAAAGGTAGGAAGCAAGGAAATGTGCAGCCCAGACAGAATGAGGCTGCAGAAGAAATGTCCATTTAAGGGTGATGCTACTGGCCTAGACCCATTAATGCATTTGGAAGTAAAGGAGAAATTACTCTTCAGAATCAGTAGGATGTGAAGGGCCCCTTTGGAGAGAACAGAGGTGTCTGTGCTGGCCATCCTTCCAGGTGCTGGCCTGTGCAGGGTCCCAGCGATGTGAGAGGCACTGCTGGCACATCCCCAGCCTGCAGCTGCACAGACACCTCTGTGCTTGCCCCCATCCTGGGGCAGTGTGCACCTCCTGCACTTGACATATCAGAGAGACCTGGAGGTTTAGAGGTTAGTTGAAAATGTGTAGCTCCTAACGAAAAGTCTACCTCAAACTAGAGTTCAGTTTTAGGCTGTCATATTCGCAACAGTTTGGCTAGAGTTTTTCCCTGTAATTTCACTAGGGAGATCAAGTCAAGCCTTTGTAAATCGATCTGGAGCTGGTAAGAGCCACAAGCTGCCCAATGCCAGCTCCTGAGACTGGGGTGGCCAAACCAAGGACCAGCTAGACCTTGTGGCTTTCAGGGCTATGGGAGCAGATGCTCCCTGCAAGTGTGTTGAGGCTCCTCTGCAACCAGAAGTTAATTTAGGTTATCCTTATGGGGCCACGTGCAGCAGTTGCTCTGGGATTGGCTGTGTGACACATGAAGTGAGACCACACAGGTACTGTGACTGCTGTCCCTCAGCAGCATTGTTTTATCCTCTCAGCCTTGGACAAAACAACACAATTATGGGAACTAAAGCTGCTGTCTTTGATGATGAGAAATTCTTTTGCAGCCTTGATTCTGAATACATTTGAACATGTTGCCTACAAGATGTAGACAGAAATGAGCTGTGCATTTAACTGGAGCAGTTGTGTATTCTGTTGGTGTCACTCAAATAAAGTGAAGCTCGGCAAACTATAAATGCATCTAATACTAAAAAATAAGTATCTCACCCTGGTAGAATTTTTCTAGTCCCATGATTTGTTTGCACTGAGGTTAAGCCAGACCCTGGGCAAGTTGAGGCATTCTCAGCCCCTGGAGGGGGGCTTTTCTGCCAAGAAAAGGTTTCTGAGGTGCAAGGAGAGCCTGGTCTTTCTTTCCCCTACAAACCCTGCATGGCTGGCTCTGCTGGGCAGCCTTCCCTGAAGCATCCCTTTGGTGCTCATCTCCCACAGGCAGTGCTTGGGAAACCCTTGTGCAGCAAAGACTTTCTGCAACCACGGGGCCTGCTGAGCCCTTATAGAGGTAGACAAGTAAAAACCCCTAGTCTTGTACTCATAATTTGTATTTTTAGTGCAATCAGCCACCAATTTATTATATTCACCAACTGAATTTCCATGGTATGGATTTGGCCCCACACCTGGAATGTACCTGGATTTAGCTGTGCTGGGCGCTGTTATAGCACTTGTCCCGCACTGGGAATTGTGGATCCTTGGTTTTCCTCCTGGACTGACCTATGCTTCCAAAGAAAAGAATTAAGTCTATGCAGGGCTTAAGACCAGGGCAGAGTAACTATGCAGATATCAATTCTTTGAGGAAAATTAATAGCAAAATACACAGGGCATATGGGCTACGACTATGTCATTTGCTGAATATATTCAACTTCCTTGAAGTGGAAAACTGCCCTGATTTGACAGAGTAAAGAAATAACATAAAAATGGAAGGACAGTTGTGGTCCAGTTGTCAGAGAGACTTGAAATTAATTTTGAACATTTGAATCAGAGTGAAGTGAGATATCTCAGGCACGTAATCTGCTCATTAAAAATGCTGCTTCCTGATGGCGGAGACTGAAATCTTCAAATGTTTTCAGATAGACAAAAACAGACAAAATGACATAATAAAACAGCTTGGAGATTTTTTTTTAAAGTCAAAAGTTATGATTTTTTAGATCTGAGGATCATGTTTTGATACCACATTTGACTAAATACAACTAAACTAGTCATGAGCACAAAATACTATTTATTTCTTCTTCTTATGCAACCTAAATACCTTTTTTTTCTTGTCATCTTAATATGAAAGGTTATTTTTTTTTCAGTTTAGCCACTGAACTGAGGATTCAACTATTTGCATATCCTGGTTGTAAGACATTCTAATATTTATCTTGCTGCTGCTGCTACTGGAGACACAAGAATTAGCTGCTGCTCTGGTAAGGAATCAGAATTAAAAACCCCCTGAACATGTAGGTCCATTATTTCCGTTTCACAATAATTATGCAGCGTGTTAAACAATGTACACTTCCATCTGATGCAAAGCCTGCTACCTGGAAATACACAATTACCATAATACCTTGCTGGTTAGACATACGGGGAGACTATGATTATGCAGAGTGTTGGAAGAACTTTATGTATAAAATTATTCTTGAGAAGAAGAAGGGGGGAAAAAAAACCACGAAGTAAAAAGCTAAGCCAGCACATTATCTAATTCTCAATGTAAAATAATGCAGGAGTGCGGAAGATGAACATCTGATTTGTCACATCTGATACGCTAATGTTTTATCCAAAAGGAAGAACACATTGTAACATGCTCATTCATCTGCATAAACACCACCTGGCCCTTTACAGGCACCTACTCAAGTAACAAAAGTTAATGGCAGCCCATTTGTAGCCATTTCACTGGTAGAGATGGAAAGGGCTGGGGTTTTTTTCTTTTTAAAGTAACATATTTACATGAGTGTCTGTTGAGGAACAGCTTCCCTCTCAATGCTTGCTTTGCAACCTCATTCTCAGTGACTGTAAATTAAGGAAATTTCAAAGAAATGTTAGAAAATATTATTTAAAGCCTGTAGCAAGCATGCTCACACTCAGACACACATACACACACACACAGTGCACATGCAGGCACACAGTTTTTAATCCCTAGCCATCCACTGCTGTGGAGACACATCAGAGGACTGTAATGCAAATCTGTATTTACCCGAAAGTGCTGGTCATGATCTAAACAGCAGCTAGATATAGTTTCTAATGTATGGCTGGGGATGAAACAGATTTGTTGCTTGTTATTTTTTTTAACTGGAGCATCATGGTGGCATGCTTCAGTAAACATGCCTTTGTGCTACATTACACATATGTGTATATCATCATTTTGCTTTCAGACTAAAATAAAACCTGGACAACCAATTCACTAAAATGCTGTGCACCAGCTCTGCTGCCTTCACAGCAAATGTAGGCAGGAAGGTGTGAAAGCCAAAATAAATAGGTGAATTATACAGCTACAAAAAGGTTTTTTTTTCCTTTATGAAGTGCTTAGGTCTGGCTGAATTTCATGGCAGCAGATAGGAACAGTCTTGTAGAAGGTGCAGCAGGACCTGTGCTGGCCCTGTTTCTGGTAGGGTGGGATTAGGTGAAGTAATCACTTTCCAGCCCAAATTGTCCTCCAGCTCCGTGCACATTCTCCCCACGGGCCCCTTGGCTGAAGAAGCATTTTCCCCAGCTCCAGGATGTTGCTGTAGCTCTTGGATAATGGTAGCTGTTTCCAGGTATGTGGTGGGGTGACTCAGTGGGGGGCTGGCTGGCTGTAGAGAGCAGCTCTGGGAGGAAGAAGCCTGGAGGTCCTTGCAATCACTAATCCACTCTTGACCAGGTACTTAAAGTGTCTGGAGAAAGACCATGGCTGGTATATTTGAGTGAGTTCATGTGTCCATGGGATTTACCCTAGGTGCAAAGTTGGAGGCTTTGAAGAAGACTGGGAACAAGACCTGGGGAGCTGGACCTCACATCCCTCACCAGGAGGGCCAATATGCTGTCCAGAGTAGGACCCTTGAGCCGAGGCAGGCTCACATCAAGGCCTCAGGACACCACCTTAATGTCCCTGGCCAGCCCCCACGGAGCCTATTGACCACCTGCCCCTGGTCCAGGAGCTCCTTACAGGAATGGCTGTGACACAGAGCTCCCTTGTACAGCCAGGCAATCCACTGACTCAGAGCCCAGCTGCTGGAGCAGAAGATCCCTGTGAAGCTGCAGGAGTTGAACAGCAAGGTTGCCCCAGGGCGCCTCGGGCGAGTCAGGTAGGAGCTGTTAGCAGTTATTAAAGAAGGTAAATGGGCTTGATCAGCAGTCAGCTCAAATGCTCCTGAATGAGTCTGCTTCTGCCCTTTGCCACTTCAGGCATTATTACCCTGTAATAGGTATGGGACAGGAATGCACCATTGGGCATTTTGCCTTCTGGATATTCTCAGTAAGTCTCCCTCTGTGGACAAGCCCAGAAAGCTGTGAAGAGGTAGTAACTATGGATGGTCCTTCTCTATATGGGGTTTCTGAGGTAAGGGATCTCTGGCACCTCCCTTGTGTTTGTGGGAGAAGCCATCTATTGCTCCACTGGCTCAGCCCAGAATTAATCTTTTTTAATTTCTGATGGTACTGCCCCAAACAATGCTTTTAGTTTACAGCCTCTTTTTTTAGCACATGTGCATCTAAAAAGAATCCATAAGAATCAGTATAGGTCTCCTTTATAGTTATGGCATCTACAGGTATTGAAGGAGAGAAGTACAAGGAAAGGAAGGAAAACAAGTAGGTTCAATCCTGACACCAGGGACCTCCTTTCCACAATACTGCCAGGTATAATTTTCTTCTCTTTACTCATATGAGTAAATACTTATATCATACTCTCTTTCTCTCATGCACCCTCTTACACTTACTTTCTCTGTTCTGGATGTTGTCAGAGATGTCTATCTTTAGTCTGTCACCAATGTCATAAGTTTATTTAAATTCTAAGTGGATAATCATCCCAACAATGTGGAGGCCCCTTTGTCAGAACTCCTGTGGATATAGTCCCTGTTTGATGAAATTGGGAGTAGTTGAATTACCAAAAGACTAACTAAAGGTAGGACATTTGGTTGTGATAGAAAACTTGTTTTGCTAGCCATGTTTTTTAAAGGATCCTATAATTAAGTAAATTTGTATATTATTTATCCTGTTGTGGTTTTTGTTTTAGTTGTTTGGTTTTTTTTAATTTTTGATGTGTGTGGTTTTTGTGGTGTTGTTGTTTTTATTTTTTATCAAGCAAGGCTCTGTATTTATCAATATTGTGATCTGTGTCTTTCATTGGCAATTTGGACCTTAGCCGGCACCCTTGCTGCCCTCAGTCTTAGAGGTCCCAAAAGAGTTGGTGCCACTTGAACTGATTTCCTGAAATCAATTTCACCTTTTTTCCTCTCTCTGAGCATACATGGGGTCTCAGTCACACACACAGAAGTCCTGTGAGTAGGAAAGGGAACACTGTTGTCATCATTCTCTCTGCACACCTTGATAGAAAGAAAGGCTGTTTCTCAAAGTGCCATTGTACACATGCAGAGGGGCATAAACTGAGTCTTAGAGTACATCACAGATACATGCATATTTGAAATAAAAGTATCCCTGTTAGCCCAGTCTACTGAAGAAAGGAGAATGTCAAGAGAATACTTATCTTTTTTTGCCTGTGAGGGAAAACAGATTTGAGATCAATGGGAGTCCTCAAAGGTAAGTTGAGAGGGTCCCTTTAAGAGTAATCAATGTTCTGGGCTTTTTTTCCCCAAGGGGAAAATAGTTTTCTATTTGCCTTTTTCTTTTTTTTTTTTTTTCTTTTTCAAAGAAGTGCCATTAGCTGTCTCATTGCTTTATCTATAACATTATATTCTAACAGTAATAATTATTCGTATTGTAACAAACGCTTGCAGCACTTTACAGAGGAGCTACATAGCTCCTGTCCCAGAAAGTCACCTTCCCTATTTCCAGAGGGAGGGAGAGAGGCTGCTGTGCCAGCTAAGCAGAGGGCAGGGGTGCCAAGGGATTTTTCAAGTGGGGCAGGGCAGGAGGAGCGACTCTAATGAGGATTATTCTGTCCTCTTGGTGGAGGGGGACTCTGGAATTACGGTAGCACTTTTGGGTGCTGGCAGAGGTGGTCTTCCAAGCAGAGAGCCAACTGAGTCTGTGAGAATGAAGCTGACTTCCTACCACAGAGGTAAGAGAAGGGCCTTATCCAGTATTCCCACTGCTGGCTCTGCCTCCATCGCAATTTTAAAACAAATGCGTCTTTTAAGTGTCAGATACTTGGGCTCTTCAAAGCACGTTAGGATTTCTGCATCTCATCCATCCACACACCTTCTGAAATCTCCCTATTGGTGTTGTAACAAAAACCATGTGAGAATTGAACCCCCATCTCTGGGGACCATCTCCTGAGATGCAGCACTTTCCTGCAGAGCATGGCACTGATGATACGCTTTCCCTCTCTGCAGATCCCAGGCTGTGCACCGCCCAAACCCCCTTCTTTCTCTCCTGTCCAAATTGTCCACATAGCTCTTTAACAGACCAGGCTGGGACTCAAAACTATTTCCCAGCTTTGTAGCAGTAGTCTCAGGCTCATGACTGTTTCTGGCACCCACAGAAAGAGCAAAGCACCCTCAAAGCCCAGCTCGTAACTGGAGTGGTGCAGAGAGCACCGTGTGTGGCCTGAGCAGGAGCAGCACTGCAGTGGTGTCTGAATGAACTTTGAGCCTCACCTAGAGACAAGAAGCTTCCTCTGGACATGTGCATGAATGCAGGTAACAGGTGCACACTTGCACACTGTGTTTACAGAAAATCTAAAATTACTACTCTGCTAATTAGTTGGCTCTGTCTGAAAAGTATATAAGTCTGTTCTGCAGAACTGTTGTCCAGTTTAGCAGTTAAGCATGAAAAGTGTTTTTTGATTTTTTTTTTCCTAAAGCCAGTGATGTTTTTAGCAGTTACCTGCTGCAAATGTGAGCCTGGTTGGTTTTTTTTGTTTGTGTCCTTTGTGCATCTGTAACATTGAAATAATCCAGTCTGTGGCATTAGATCAGAATCTAGCCCACTGATTCATTGCTGAAATTTATTTGTTAAGAAATATAAAATGTTATACATGGAGGCAAGACCCATGGCAGAGCACTTTCCCTATTCTGCTCCTTAGAGCTGAAATGGAGGAAATGCACAAGCAGCTCTGTAGTCCACTAGTGAAAATAGACTATTATGCAGAGCCAGTCATATGTGCTTATGTTCTGGGTTTAAGTGGATTAAACAAGGTGTTATTTACAAGGAAATAATGTTTTTGAAATTACTGGAACTTAGAGAAAGCTCGCTCTTTGCAGCCCTATGTACAAGCTTTCCATCAAGAAATGCTGATGGATTGTTATATTTCAGCTGGTATAACTGCTGTCTTTTCTGGAACAAAGGGGCAATTAGAAATCATTTGTTATAAAAGCTTCTTTCCTTCTGTTATAAAAGCATTTGTCTTTTGCTGACCCTTTTGAAAGTTGCAGTTTTGAAAAAAACCTTGAGAGAAGAAGGCCTCCTTGTCTTTAATCTAAGAGCAAAGTAAGAGCCTAAGTAACTGTCTATGGTCCTACTTTAATCAAGTTAATGCAGCCTGCTAGACTACAGGCTTTGCTTAGTACAAAGAGACACTCAGATGTAAGCTCATGAGTGGATACTTTCACAGGGCATTCGACTAAAAAACCAGCTCTATGAGATAAGAGACCAGGTCCAAGAGGAGTCAATGACATGGCATACAGGAGATTGATAGAGGCTGGGAAGGATGCTGGGGTGTTGTGCACGAGAGGTGTAGTGGCAAAAGCCAGCTGGGCCTTTCTCCGGCATAATTTTCTTTATAAGGTGCTTGTGAAAAAGAAGTGCACTGTGATGGACCTTTGTTTAGTTCAAAGGTTTTTACCTCTTTATTCTAAAGCCCCATTGTGAATTCACAGGGCTTAAAATATGTATCACTGTCCCTTTCATTTTATCCTTCTGAAAGAAATCAAAGGCAAATAAAAAAAAAAGTTTTTTTCCAATGAGCCTAGTCTGTTTGAAACTGTGTGCTGTTTGTACATATGGTGTCTCCATATTGTGTGTTCAGGAGAATCTTTTTGAATTTTGTATACAAGTTGGTTAGACGTTATACTTGAAAAAAAGGGGTGTGGAAGGAAAAAAATTACAGGTAACTCCTAGATGAGTATAATGCTCTTTCTACTCTACACACCAAAGAGAAACTTTAGAACATATTTTAAAAGAAATATCACTAAAACTTTCTATTCTCCCACTATAGAGTCATTATTTTCTTTCTTTTTTCCTGCATTATAAAATTTGTTGACATTCATTTGACATTTCTTTAATTACTGCAATCCTTCATCTCCATTTTTATCTGCTCTTAATGTATAAAACAATACCATTTAAACAAAAATGTATCTTTCTGCTTTCCAGAATCTAAGCCTAGGCAGAAGAAACAACAAATAAGACTGAATGTATAATAAAATCCACAGGGTTTAGTTCTGATTCTTTCTACAAATAATAAATATGGTACTGCAGCTGCATTACTCCACATCATTTGCAAAAGAATTTTGTCATGATTGTTACTAATTGTTTGAGGATACCTTGTTTGCCGCTCTGGGCATATTTTTCATTTATAAGGAGAGAATTGTGTGCTTTCCCTATTTGCAGGGCACTCAGTGTTCTCTGCTGACATATGATATGTAGTTTAAATTCTATCTTTTATCCGCTCAATACATTTAAAGCATAATCTCAGTGATTGACAGTTTTCATGAAAAAAAAAGATATGATCTGGTTTTACTGTGAAGACAGAATAATCTGTTAACAGAGCAAAAATATTGGTGACACTACAGTGTTTCCAAAGGAAATATTTTGTGCATCATCCTGGGATGTGAATCAAAACAATCATGACAGGTGAATGAAAAGAAGAAAATTAAGATATAGCTACAAACAAAAGCAGCATTAATAATTCAGATAAATAAACTTCAGTATACAGAAAGGAAGCATGCTGTCAAGGTGATGGAGAATGTTTCCTCAAGTACAGCACATCTAGGCAGCAGAAAAATATATAGTGGTTTAATATTTTACATTTCCACAAGAGCTTTTTGTATCCCTAATTCCGCTCCTCTTGATGTGTTTTCCTAGTTAATATTATTTAGTGTGGTCCATAAGCTAAACCCAGTTAAATGAGTTTGGCTTTTAGTACGGAGAACTTAATTACAGATTTAAGGCACAGAGGATAGCTTCACTGGCATTTGGGATGGGTGTCTGTCTTCCTCTTTAATATACTGCAATTTATTGATATTCAGCTTTAATTGACATGCAACCCTGCCTTCTCTGCCTAGCTAAGTCTACTCTCCTGGCTCTGACTTGGGTACTTTACCGGGAGCATTCAGCAACATTTAAATGTTCAAGGAAATTTATTTTTATTTGGCCATGCATTTGGGCCCAAACTCCACCCAGATGCAGGCAGGCTTCCAGTGATTGTGGTGTGCTGTGGAGCACCTGGGATTGGTCCTGCTGCTGTCCTGCACCACCTGGCCTTTGGAGATGTTTCTCCCCACCCACCTGCAGGGCTTCCAGTCCTGCTGAGCTAACAGGAGAGAGAGAACAGGGCAGCAAGGCCGCACTGCAAGAACAGGCGTTTGGGTACCCTGGCCGGCGGCCACAGATGCCTTCGCCCTGAGGAGGAGAGTGACAACCACGCGCCTCCGTCTTCCTCCTGGGGAGTGGATTTAGCTGGTGGGAGATACCTCTGGGGGGGTTCAGCATCTGGGGGCTTTGCTTGTGTCTGCCCGGAGCAACTTCTGGGCATGGGAGAGGGAGAACAGGGAGTGCAAAACATCGCTGTAGCTTTTCCTTTTTGACTCCTGTCCACCTTTCGGTCACAGCTCATGTCAGGTTTTCCTCTGTTAGGTCCACTGCTGTTCCCTCCTAAAACTCATGCTCTTGGAAACCAAACCTAGGGTAATTGAATGCTTTAATAACAGTTATGCCTTTAGTTGTAGTGTTTTCTCTTTATGTTCTCATTTAGGGCAGCAAGGAGTAAAGGCTCAGGTTTCACCAGTATTCTAAATGACTTCATATAGTCTTACAAAAGGCATTAAATGTCACTGGTGTAAGAAAAAAACCCAAACCCAATCCACAAACTGCAGGAGCAAAACCAATTTGTACGTATGACTCCAGTGCAAACTCAACTGTTTCAGTGTTTATAAATATTCCTCTGTGGAGAGAAGCGTGTGTATTATAATAATTATGCATTAGTGCCTCATTAGTAGGGGGTAACATCCACACTGTTTCTTTTTCCTCTAGTGTATTTTTGATAAGTTAACATTTTAAAAATCCTTATTTAGCGTAACGAGGAGACGGTGGGCCCTGGTGCCGGCGTGTGCGACATCATCCAGGGCAGGAAGGCCGCTGTGGCCTGCTCGGATCCGGCACGGAGGGAGCTGCCACGGCGGGGTGAGGAGGAGGCCGTGGGCCGGTACCGCGGGTGGAATGGCGCTGCCGTGAGTCACTGGGGGTATCCGTGTGGGGCCTGGAGCCCTCAGCAGCAGTCCCCGGCCCTGGGCGTGTGCAGCTCCCCGGCCGTGCCGTGCTCGCGGCCCCGCGGGNGGGCCGGGCCGGGGCCGGGGCGGCCTTTGTGCGCACCGAGGCCCGCGTGTGACAGACTTGGCCTCTGGCGTGACTAATGCAGTCATTGCACTGTCCCAGCACTGCTGAAAGATTTGACGATTGTATTTTTCTGGATGCTGATTATTAATAGCACTTGAGATATCAAGTTTGTGAAGGGAAGGCAGTGGTGCTGTGTATACTTTTAATCCATCACAGTCCTGTGATTTTTACTAAGGGCCAGGAAAGGATACCTTAACACACTATTTCATCTTTTTTCGCTTTCCTAAATAATAAAAGCTTTTCAAAGTCTTTGCAACTCTGTTTGGGGCAGAGACTTGTGTCTGTATATAGGCTGTATTAATCCTGGAGAGAGATCCAAGATAATGAAGGAATGAAACACTTCTGAGACTTTCCTTACTGTCACTCCTGCTACCAGAATTATAATTGCATTATCAAAAGGAAATTAGTGCTAACCTGAGAGGAATAACTCCGTTGTGCATTTTACCCCATGATTAATTTTCTTTGTGCCCTCCATGTTAAGATGGCAGTTTGTAGAATTGCAGAGCTTGAAGATGCTTAACTAACCCCTTCTGTTTACAGAAAGCAAATTGACTTTGGAGGGAATCGCCTTCACACTGTTTAGAATGACAAAATAGTACATCAAGGAAAAAATATACTAATTGATGGCTTTCTAAATAAAGCATGAGCATAGAGTTATACTAAATTGGTTGTCTTGTGCCTCAAATTAATCTCTTCATTATATGGCACTAGGCTGAGTGTTTTGTGTTTCAATCCATCTTTTAGAACAGCTTTTGATTAATCAACTTAATGATGACAGTTTTTAGCTTGTGACAAATGATACATTTATGCAGGCAATGTTTCAGATGATCCATGCTATTGTAAGCCTAAAGAAAAGAAACATCAATTTAGAAGATTAGATTATTATGCTGTGCTTTATACTCTATAGTTTCTCTAACGAAAAAAAGTGAGGTTTAGATTATAAGTAGAGTGTCACCTGAAACTAATAATGTTAAATAAAACTTACATATATAGTATCTGCTTTCCTTCAGTAAATATTTTGCTTAAGAAATAATGCTAACTGTATATTCAGTCAAATAGTAACTTAATCAAAAAAGAAATCATTGCAGTTCACAATGTGATCATGAAAGACTTTGTTTTAAAAAGTTAAAACATTTTTAGCAACATATTCATATGTTGCACTAGACATAAATTAACTCTTCACATGTAAGCAGAAACCAAATCTATTTTATAAGGCAAGAAATCAGGCAATGAAACCTCAGCAGTAACAAATGAGGGGCACCAGCCTCCACCCCAGAGCTCCTGCAGAAAATGTGAATTGCCTCCTCAGAGGTGGGTGACAGGGCACATTGTCACCAGCACAAGGCTCCTCAACTATATCTGGCTTCTTTCACTTAAGTGTAAGAAGTGGAGGAACCCAGCTGCTCCATGGGAGGAGTTTCTGTAGGACTGAACTTTTCTTTTGTGCTTGGTGGTGCAAAATGGTGTTTGTACATAACACTCTCGTTGCCAGGAGGGGCAGTGGTAAGTATTTGTTTACAAGCATCTCCTCAGTGTTTCAGAAAGGTTTTTATTTCTATGCAGTTTGTGTAGTCTTCCATACTGAACATACTAAATCGTGTTTAATATTTCACTGATTTCTCCTCCTCCCTGATTTAGCTATCTAGACATGAAATGATAATCTTGGGAACTTTTAAAAAGTGAGATACATACATAACCTACAAATTCAGTCCATTAGTCTTTAGGCAAATAATTTTTTTTCTAATGGGAAAATTCTACACATTTATGATACCAAAAATATTAGTTTTAAAGTCATTAAAGCTCAGGTATCTTATGAATAATCTTTTCAGTTAACAGGCCATTGCTGTTTGAACTCTGCCAGTTTCATCATTGGCAAAAGGGCTTACCTTAAAAGTATCTAAATATTTAATAGAGATCAGGAGAAGAGTGGGATACCCACAGGTGTGTCAGAAATAAATTAATTATAACCACCCAAAAATCCTAGATTAAAAGATTTGAAATCATTCTGGTGCCTGAATCTTGACAAGCTTCACAACAGGCTGTTTAAATAGATATATAAATTTTGAATAATAAAGGGAAGATAGAGTTTGGTGGTGGGAGCACAAACCAAGTGCATCTGGATGATGCGTTGGGAGCGCTGCCACATTCAGAGGGGCCTTGGGAGCTGTGGGAAACGTGTTCCCCAGCATGGGGAGAAGGTCATGGCTGTGAGGAGCACCAAGGAGGGGCTCCTGCAGTGGAGAGGGGTCCCTGGGGGTGCGTGAGCCTGGGGAGTAGCTCTGGTCCTGGGGCACCATGCGTGTGCGCACGCAGAACAAGGTCCGTCCTGTACAGCGGTGTCCTCTCTGGGCGGGCAGAGGGCTCTGCAGGTGCCGGGGGAGGCGGCCGCTGCCCGGGTCCCCGCTAAGGCTCCTGCTGGAGCCCCGCAGCGCCGCCGTGGCAGGGAAAGTGCCGCTCTGGTCGTGCATGCCAGGCTTTCCCGGTTTGAATGGGCGCCTTCACATGCTTCTTGTGTTTTGTAGCGGTGCCAGTCTGCATGGATTGGTTTGATTCCTGATGGTGCCAGCACGGGGACAGAGCTCACCAGCTTGAACGAGTCATCCCCTGGTCATCTGTGTCTGCAGGTACAGCTGATACAGGACTGGGTAACCTGGGTGTCTTGCCAACACTGGTAGCACAGTACAGTATTGTGGTGAAAGTCAGCAGGGTGTGGGACTGCTGTAGCAGAGTGATCCTGTGCTGGCTCCCTGCTTCTCTGTGCTAGGGTACTGTAGGAATTTCATTAACGTAATTCCTAAGAAAGCAAAATGCAGTGATGTTGATTAACTGGATTATATTTTCCTTAGATAAGAGATTATAAAAATAAATGCTAATAAAATAATATGGCACGATGTCATGGGTTGTATCTGTAAGAAATGAGAGTAGCATCTCTTTGTAAGAAATATAATATTGTGCTTCATCCTTTCAAATATGCAGACTTATGTGGACCTGTAGTCAATTTGACTGGAGTGCAGCAGAAGTAATTCCTTAGTAAATAGTTAACAATGCATAGAAACATGTTTGGGTATTACAAATCAGAAAATTAAAAAAATAAAATAACTGAAGTCCACGTAAAAATTTTGGTTTAGTCTCACTGACATTGAGTCAAGAACTCAGAGATGAAATTGTAGGGCTTAGAGTGCTTCATTTCTTATGCTTGAAGAACAGCAGGAAAATTCCCCATAAATCATGAAGAAAGTCAGGACAATATATTAAAGCCCAGCATGCTCTAATATACAATGCTGTATTCAGTACGAAATCAGCAATGAGTTCTTCTGTTTCAGTCATAGTCATCTGCTCTGCAGCTAGATGTTTTTTCAAGGTATGCTGCACTCCTCTGTGT
>VZRX01004500.1:109907-142407 GCA_013398075.1 Notiomystis cincta | reverse complement strand
TTGTGCAGTGGCTGGGCACAAGGAGGTGTCTCTGGTGTAACTGCATGGCAGCTCTGGAAGGGAGTTAACAAGGTGGCAGAAGAGAAGGAGAGCTTTCAAAAGCGCTCATCTTATTTTGAGTCCATAAACTCATTGACGAGTGATGTCGGTGGCATAAGACAGCTGTGAGAAAATTGCCAAAATCCGTGAAGGGAAGAAGTGGCCTGTCAGCTGTCTCTGCCTTACCCTGCCCTGCAGCCTTGCCAGGGCCCGGCAGTCGTCCAGCCCAGCAGAGAGCTCGGCTGCTCAGGGGTGGTGAGAGGATGGGAGACTCTTTTATTGGCCGTGATAGCAACTGTTTCTTCCTCCAGTAATGCCGTGGAAGATTGCTGGGCTATAAACCAGCTGGAGCTTCCTTGGGTGCAGGGTTTGTTTTTGGGCAACGCAGCAGTCAGGATGCAGTAGGGCCAGGGAAATTTAAAAGAAGCCTTTAGTTCCATCCTGAAATCCTGGAGCAAAACCTTGTGTGGAGGAGAGGCTCTGCAAAGAGACACAGGGCGAGTGGGAGCTGGATCCTCACATTTGCAGGCTATGAGAACATGCCAGGATGTGAGAGAGGCCACCAACTGCTCCAGTGGGCCCAGCCGTCACTTGGAAGACACCACCTTCTGAGCTTTGCATGCTTTTTAGCTGGGGAGTTGCCTTGGATACGAAGTTCATATTGAATTGGAAGTAATGGAAGCAGGAGAAAGGGATAGTAAAATACAGTGTATCCACAGGTAAGATCTTGGCCTCATTTTGCACTGTTGAAGATAGGATAAACAGTAACTTCAATTTGATTTTTTTTAATATAATTTTTGTTGAGGAAATGCTTGAACCAAACTTTTTTGCAAATACCTTTGCAGATCCAGCGTGGACTTTCAGGCAGAAAGTCTAAATAGATCCCTGGACTCAGCAGATGGTTTAGCAGGATGTTTATATCCCAAAACTCAGGGTGCAGGAACTTGAACTTGATTTTTCTTGTATCAAGAGAAAGGCAGGGTGGCAAATATTTTAGTCAAGAAATACTATGCAGAAGTGGGAGAATATCCTAGTCTATCCTGGAAGTAAAATGTGCTACTGAAAATAGGATCAAATGGCAAGAGTGTGCAGGTACTGCTATATTGCTGGCCATATTTTAGAGATGGAGGGAGAGAGCATCCTTCTCAGAGTAAATGTAAATAAATCCTGCTGTGAGCAGTACAATCCTTTGTGTCAAGTTGATCACAAATCCTGGTATTCATCTTCAGGGGAGGAGATGATGTATGTAACTGAACACCTGCAACCACAGAGCTTTTATTGTGGAAATTCTGCTTGCTGACCTTCTTCCACATAGGAGTTGAATTTAACGTGTGTTGTATTTCTGAAAGCAGTAGATCAAAGCAGCATACACTTACTCTGTGGACCTCTTTCCTGTATTGCAATCCTATTTGCTTACTTTAATGGCAGTTAAGGTTTTACTATTATTTATTCCTGCTACAGAGCCAATATGACTATAAGAGAGTAATCAGGGTTTTATTCTCGATATCACGGTGTTGTTTGTATGAATAGGAAATTAGTTAAAACTGCAAATCTAGTGAGGGTCCTTGCTTGTACCTCCTGTATTTTTGTTCTTGTTTAAATGTTATGCAGGTAGAGGGGAGGCCAACAATTGGACTGTTAACTTCTATTATGTGTGCTGAAGCACAAAGCAGAGGGAGCTCAGCCTGATTTGCAGGTTCTAAGCTGGATTTGCAGTAGCTACAAGAAGATGGTTTTTAAAAGCTTATAAACAGATTTTATTTGTAAACCACTGAGACTCAATAAATATATGGCTGCACTTTACTGGTTTATGATGCCACTTTTTAAAGCTGATCCACTTTGTGAAGTTGAATGCTATCTGCAGTCTCCAGTTTATGTTTTAAAATGACAAAAGATTGCTGCTTTAAAACCCTGGACCCCAAAATGCTGCCAAAATCTGGAGCTATGCAGGACTGATGCAGTGCTGGTGAGCTCTGCAAGTCCCACAGCTGCCTGTGCTGTGCTGAGCTTGCAAGCTGTTCTCCCCACTGGTGCCTCCCAGAGCACATTCCCTAGCAACAAATACCTACAAATTCAAAGGTATTTAAAGTACTTGGATTGCCTTGTGCATAATAGTACCTGCTGCAGAAATATCACAGCTATGTCAAAGATGATGTTATCTCCACAAAGATTACCTCCCTCTCGAACTGAAGCTTCAGGAAGTACAGCTGACTTAACCTGATCATTAATGTGATGAAGTGTTCTCACCTGGAGGATAGTTTGATGTCTTCTTTTCCCTTCTGTTCGTTGAACAGGAATTTGATGTACTACAAAAACTGAAGAAGGTAGAACCAAAGAGAAATACCCTTGGGAGGCCATTTTAACACAAATCTCAACTAGAGCTGAAATGCATGTGCCCTTTGCAACCATACCTAAACTGTGTTATGGAAGGAGGCTTTACTTTGTATCTTTCCTTGACTTTCAGCCTCTCTGTGGAATAAAATGCACTCAGGTGCTTAGTAGCCATTTACCTCCAATGTAATGTCAAATTCCAGTCTTTCTTGATGGTTTGCAAAGCTTAAGCATACCTATAACAGACTGTTATTTTACAGTCATTAAATAATGATGATACTATCTGCCAGCTTTCTAAAAAAAAAAAAAACAGGTTTCTGCTTTCATAGCAAAAGTCAGAGGAATTTTCTGGCAGAGAAACATTTTAGGTGCAGTGTGGTATCAATAGCAGCTCCAGAGGTAGGTTATTTTCTTTGTGATGTCTCAGCTGGTTTCCTTTCCAGAAAAAATAAAAGCAGGAGGGGACCACAAAGCTCAACAGATCTTCCAGTACTACAGTTCCTCCCTGCACATGGACAAGAGATGATTATATTATTTTATTTTATGATATTGTATTATTATAATTTATGTAGTATACTAATACAAAAGGTATTTGATGTCTTATAATAATGGTTTTAATTCTGAAATTCTAGTGAGCAACATAATGCTGTGAATCCGTTAGGAGAATGGATTCTTTTGTCAGGAGGAAATTTGTCTTGTTGGTCCCTGTTTCTCAGTGGTGCTTGCAGAGCAGGATGCAGCACACAGGAAGGCACACACACTCAGCAGTGATGGGAGCATGAGAGGCTGGGCACGAAGGGCTGTGTCCAGCAGTCTGCCCAGGAAGGAAGGAGCAGAAGCCACGTGCAACTTTCAGCAAACAAGAGTCAAGAAGCTGGAAAGAAGAATTCGGTAAAGATTACTTCAGAAAACAGTGGTATATGATCTAAGGTCACAACACATTTACCTTTTTCACTTCAGTTTTCTTCTAAAACCGTCTTGTATTTGTCTTCACATCTGTGTAATGATGTACAGCTACAGGGCTAACATTCACATTTTGCTATGATTGTCTTCAGCAAATATGTCTGAAGGGGCTGCAGGGCTGAAAAGGACTCCTCAGCCAAAGTCGTTGTGACAAAGTAACATAAATGAGAAGAATCTTGCCCACGTGACTGTACTTGGAAGATGCATAACTTTGTCAAGCTGTAATGTGGCTTTGGCTGTCTGAGCTGACTGGGGAACATTTCCATCTCTTTTTGCCTCCTGTATTTTCCATTTTCCTAGAGTTGCCCAAGTTTGTTCTCACTTTTGATTTTAGAATGATTCAGAAGCACCCTGGAGATGGTCTAGCTACTTAAACTTCCAGCCAGTGAGAGAGAAATTGTGTTTGCAGTGGGATAGAGATCACTCTATGCAAACTGCTCTCCCACTTGCACTGCTGTGCTTCAGATCTAAGGCACAGCAGTGGGTGCTCTATTGTAGTCTTCTAAACCTCCTGTCATAGTCCATATTCTGCTTAATAGGTTTCTGAAGGAGCATATTGATTTCACTACAGAATGACAGTGACTTTTACGTGTTGCTCTATTTTATCTCACATTGTGATAGCCCCACTGAGTCCCTCTAGCCCTGACCCCACATCCAGCCTGTGAATCAAGGGCTGCACATTTTAAAACCTGCATGTTTACTCCAAGTGGGTTGGAGGGCTGAAGTGGAAGACTCAGCTATCTAAATATTCAGCAGCCTTCTACCATTTGCACTGCTCAAAGGTTCAGTATTGCAGAGATCCACCTGTGATTCTTCCTTGGGACTTGTGCAAGTAGAATGCAGCTGTGAAACCCTGCAAGGAGGTGTGAACAGGTTCTGGAGGTTTGCTGGTTTCAGTATTCAGTCTTAGGAGAAAGTTATCTGTCAATGATGGGTCACATGGAGTTCTTGTCTTGTCCTTGTGTGAATTTAGCATTGCTCAGGGTGAGTTGAAGTTACTACCTGAACTCTAGTGCCAGTTTGGGGCTTTTCTTATCCTTGCTTCTGCCTGTTCCATCTCCAGGCTAAAGGGGATGTCAGTAAAGATGGAGAAACCTTCATTTATGCACAGTTACAGCTCAAGAGCAAGGTTTCACCCCTGTGGATGTTGAAGGAATGGAGGAACCAGCAGGTTCCCTTGTGACAAACCTTCATCAAGTGCACATGCTCTTTCTGTTTGCTCGTGGAGGAGTGCTGAGGGTCAGGCTTTTCACCTGACCACATAGTGTTTGATGATTTGTAGCATTGGGAGCAGAGGGCCCCAGAGAGGAGATAAATCCATTAGAACCATCGTGGTTAGCAGATTCCGCTGCTCACCAGTGTGTTCAGAAACATGGTCACAGCAACTTGTTCCTGTCTGAAAGCAGCATGCTCTTCTTTTTGTGTTGGCCTCAGAGACAGGCTGGTAAAACTCCCCAAATGGTGACTTTCACGTGCAGTTCTTGTTACGTGTTACTGAATAGCACAATAAACACCCTGAAGGCTACTGCACATGGATTTATTTGTCTTAGTGTAAGTATAAAGGTGAAGATGGATTGCCAACATAATATATCTATGAAGGAAGTTTAGTAATAAATAAGGACTTCTGATTTGAAACAGCACTCTGCAGAGTTTCAAGAGAAACTAGAGGGAGTTTCCTTTCCTCCTGCTCTACCAGCTAAGATATATGTATCTGAACACATATATAGATACATATAGCAAACTATGCAGGAAAAAAATTGAGATCATATTGAACAAATACATGACCAGTGACAGAAAATCGATAATCATGGCATTAACTCTGCAATACGAGCTTATCAACAGGTACTTCTAACATATTGCTTTGTCCTAGAAATTAAACAAGAGAAAATCTGTCCTCTTTTACTGTGTTACTGAGGGTTAAAATCTGGAACTATCTCAAAGCCTACAAGATCAAAAATACTGGCCTGTGTCTGATAGGCACTGGGTACCTTAAGAGTTTGATATGGAGATGACTTGGGCATTTAGTCAGACAGTTAACAGGTATATTAACTAAACTGAACATTGAAAAAAACCCCCAGCATTAATATAAAAACCATGTGTAACTGCTTTTCATGTAATGAAATTCACCATTTTTCTCTCCATTGTGGATGTGCCTAGAAAGATATTTTTCCCAATTTTTGTGGCTTGGAACCAGTCACTGTTCCTTTCCTTGTCTGTATGTAACTATTGGTATCATCAGAGTCTAAGACAGCAAGTCAATTGCTTATTTTTCTACAGTACAAAATACATGTTTTGAGAATTAGTGGGATTATATATAAAGTCGTACACCTGATGCAGGTTCTTACCCTAGAAATTTTGAGTAGTTTAGCACTAGTGAAACGGAGTGTGGGACAGTGCATTCTGCTTCTGAGCTTAATGAAAATGACCTGGGAGTATCAAGGGCTGAGGAACTGCTGACAAAACAACTGGATCTTCTGTTGAAGAAGAACTGGCAAAGTCTGGCATTTCTCAAGGCCAATTTTGTTACCTGACATTCTGCCAAAAAGGAGCTACGAGTGACAAGGTTAAGGGCTCATTCGATGGCTGTGAAATCAGCATCAAACAAACAGCCACAGGGAGTGCCAGACCGTGTTCAGTCCTTTGCCTGGAGTCTCCTAATATTAGGATTACTCTTGACAGACAGAGCAAAGACTTCCACTGGCCTAGGCAGGCAGAATGAGCAACACAGAACAACTTACTACAAAGCACACAGTTAGTGACACAGTGGCAGAAGCTGCTGGTGAGCCTTTGCAACTTTTAGAGCCTCTATGTCTTAATTTACATTTGTCTGAATCCTTTTTCCTCTGATGAAGAAAAAGGAGTTAAGACATAGTCAGAAGTCTTTTCTGAACCCTGGGCAAAATGGCAGTGGCCTATTTTAATCTGGCATCTAATAAGAATCTGACAACCACAGAAACAGAACAAAATTTTCCCGTTGCATATCGAGTTTGTGACTCACAGGCTACAATAAAGAAGTTTTCTATGTAGTTGGAGTGACTTCAGCCAAATTGATTTTAGCCATTTAATAAGGTTTGTTCTGCAGGTGACCACTTCGCTGGTGGCCAGGTTAATTTGATCACAGTTGTTAATTTGAATCACATTCCTTAAGAGGATAATGAGAAGGCCTCCATAACTGTAGGGAGAGTAAGTATGCAGCTAATACTCCACTCACCATCTATTCTACTTCAGGTGGTGAGCTTTGCCTTCAACTGCATCTTCATGATTGCTCTAAGAGTGCTTAGACTCTTCTCAGAAAGATGAGTCTTAGCACCCCTCCAGCTGTCCATATCCCTCAGGTGGACCAGCTGACACTGGCAGAGATGACAAGTTACAAACAGACTGGATCCTGAGGTAAGTAACATCCCATGAAGCAGCAGAATATGTTAGTTGTCCAAACAGAGAGGTCATTATTTATAAGAAGGCAAAAGTTGGATTGTCATTTGACTGTGCAAACATTAAGCACTCCTGACTCAGCAAGGTAGAAAAAGTTGGACCTAATTTCTTATTTCCACTGCACAGATGAGATACAATTGGCATGTAGATGTGCCTGGACTAGTTCTCATCTGTGAGGGAGTTGTAAGGAAAAACTCAGGGCTTGATGTCTTCTCTCTAGTGGAGACTTATGTGGTCATGGCTTATTCAGTACGGGTCACTGGACAGAAGCTGTGTCAAGAGAACCTGCAGACTGATGTTGCAACATAAACACCACACATTTGGGGTCTGGGTTTTATCTACTTGGTGTAGTGCAATTATCTCTGTAAGGTCTGACATATAGCAAGGATGGGCTGCAGCAGTTACTGGTGATGGATTCATGGTGGTTGCTGACAATGTTCATTTTTTTAATATGTGTGTAACTTCACACTGTGCTGGTGATTGTTTGATAGACACAGAGTATGTCCTTTTCTTACCTGTCCAGTTCCCTCCTTCCCTCACTTTTTTTGAGCGAGGAGACAAAGCATATGTTTATACACGTACTGGCTGTCACCGAATTGACACCTAAAAACATCAGGTACAAACAACTATACAGAACAATCCCCTATAGACTACAGCAAGCAGGACAATAATAGCCCCACTCTAGTCCATTTGTCCTCTAGAAGACAAAAGTGAATGGACTTGAAAATTGAGTAAAGAGTCATAGGATGACGTCGTTTCCTTGGTCCACCAAAACAAAATGTGACTTGTGTTTTTGAGGAAAAAAGAGCAAGCAAAGAGTGAGGCAACTTTGGGGTGATAGCTTGGTCTTTTTCAGTTTGCTGAATCTCACACTGGCTTGTGCATTCACAACATTCAGCATTTTACTTGAACTCTGTACACACAAAAAATCTGCTGAGGACAGTGGGAAATAACATATGGATAGAGACAGGTAATAAATAAGGTGTATATGTGTTTATTCTGGATCCATCCATTCCACCTACCCACATACCTAAAGGACATATTACTGCAGTAGCTTAGCATCGTGTCTTATCCTTGGCATGTTCATGTTTATGTATTTCTTTTCTCTGAAAAAATGAGGCAAATTGCAGTGTTGGTTTATATTCCATATATGTTGTATGTTATTTATTCATCCTCTTTTGCTCTTACATCTAAGAAGTATTTCAAATAATCTTGACATCTCATCTATACACAAAGCTAGGAAATTTTGCATTTCCACCAGTTTTACAACCCAGTGAAAACCATTTATTTATTTTATTTTATTTTTCTGGTCAGTGTATCATTGCAAATTTCTGTCATAAAAGAATATATTTTTGTATTTTTACCTGTGCAATCTGAGGTTTTGCTTCATAAAACCAGGATCTGCTCATATCCTGTCTTCCAGCACCAGTGGAGGCGATTGTGTAGGGTCAGAGGATAAATTTGGATTTTTCTGTGGCTGATCCTCTATAAAGTTACTTTTCAGAATGATATTACCCAGTCGAGCCAGGAGACTGGCCAAAGGGCCAGCAGAAGGACTGACTGAGAGACAGGGACCTTTTAGTTTAGACTGGAGGAGCAATTGGACAGATCACTGCTTGCACCTCTGAGGTTCAGAGGCTGCCTCCCCCAGCTGCAGTGCAGAATGGGGTGGGCCTGTGTTTACAGTTTTTATGATGCAGGATAGAGAAGAAGGTTTTAGAGCCCCTGGAAGAGGTACAGTCAAATCAACATCTGGGCAATGCTTCTGGTCTTTACCCTAACACATGCTCAAGGTCTTCAATTGTGTTTCTGAAAGTGCACACAAGGGATGCTTTTCTCCCACGTCTCTAAGTTTCACCACTTCTCCAAAGAATGTGATTGAAAAACTGATGTCCTTTGAATGGCTTATTTTGGGGGTAATCAGCATTTTGTGGCTTGATTTAGTTTTCCACGTTGCCTTCCCCTGCCTGACGTGCAGAGCAAAACGAACGTCTGCAGCACCTTATCAAAGTGTGATGGTTTGGGGTGATGTAGGTCAAATTTATCAGCCAACAGGCTTCTTGAGTATCTGGTGCCCAAAGTAGGGCCTTGGGGTCACAGTCACTCTGGCTGCTTGCCCCACATGGTGTGGGCATTAAAGGCCATTGAAGTCTGTGGGCAGTTTAGGATGATTTTGAATGAGCTGTCAGGCCCCTGGAGAGCAGAACTGTAACCTTGTCCAGCTGGCTTCAGGTCAGGTTCTGAGTTGTCTGGTAGAGAGAAAAACATCACTGCTCTGAGATGTGAGAAGTGGAGGATGTGAAAGCAATGCTAATTCCTACTTCTGCCTCTAGTCAAGCAGGTGAGAAATGAAATCGAAAGGAGCTGCACAAGAAGCTGGGGAGTTTGTAGATTAAAAAAAAAAATTAAAAAAAACCTGGAGCAAGAGATTCCAGCTCTGGGTGTGATGGAGTTTTGGGGAGCTGAAATTTCTTAAGGCAGCTCATCGTTTTGCTGTTGAATTGCAGGATCTGCTCTTTTAGAGGAGGAAGGAGTCAGGCTGCTCAGCACTGCAGGAAAGCTAGTGCCTTGTCTGATATCTCACAGATAGACACAAGAAAGAGAATTCTGTGGAGGCTCCTTTTTCAGCTCATCACCAGTGAGCAGACAGGTAATTTCTAATTAATACTCATCAAATTAAACCAAGTTAGTCTGACCAAAATGGGAGGTGTTATATCAGAAGCTGATCTGCCATCTGGGGATTTAATTTTCTGGGCCAACTATAAGGCTGTCCTGTGTTCTGATATCCTTTGCAGACTCTTAAATGCTTTAATAGAAAATGGGACTTTGCATACAGAATGCCCTGACTCGGTGGTCTGCTTCCCTCTGAGGGTAACACTTCCTGGGCCAGTTCTTGGTATGGGCCTCTTTGTGGTGCTGTGCTTCCTGTTTGTGCATATTGAAATGGGAAAGGCAAAAACACAATCCTTTATTCTGTAGGTGTAGGAAGGGCAATTTTAAATTTTGATTCTTTTGCAGTGAAAAAGTGGCAAGAATTGGTAACTGAGATCACTGCATTTTAGATGTCAGACTGAAGAAAGCTATGTAACCTTACTGTACCGTATTTCATATTTTTTTGTTTAGTGTTGTGTTAAATTTTACTAGTAGAAACTTTCAATGGGATATTAAAAAAGGCTGGTGATTAGCAATTTGCACCTTTTAAAAAATGAACAGTACTCTTGTTTTGATATGCAACTCCATTATCAATTTGCATCTTTCCACAGGTGTAGTCTTTCTCTGATGATTTCCCTCTTTTGGTTAGCTGAAAAGATTCAGTTTTACTTTGTCTGTATTGCACTTCCCTAAGCACACTTAAAGCAAGCTAGTAACAAAAAGCAAACCAAATGTTTAAAGAATTGGAGTGTGATTCAGTTTATTGTAGCCTAGGCTGTCAGAGTTGACTGGTAATTTTGCTGAAGAGTAGCCCTGCAGGTTATTAAAGAAAAAAAATTAGTTTCTGAGAATATATCAACAAAAATTTCTTCATGCTTGACAGTAACATACCCATAACCTCCTTATTTACCAAACTGCCTTCAGGGAATAGTACAACCTTCAGCCTGCTATCGTACAGTGATCTGTGCCTGTTGGCAGAGCAATCTTGACTGATAATTCCCATCTTCCAGCCTGCCTTACCAGATCTGTTCAAATTGACTTGTCCCAGCAATAGCACCCAAGGAGGCACCTTCTACTACAAGGTCAAGTTGTGAGAGGTCAGCCTGTTCTCCAGCAACCTGGCATGTCTGGGAGGACTGAGATGTATGGATCCTATTCAGATTTGTTGCAACATAAATTTCATAAATAGGGCCACGCTGTTAAAAATTTGCACAGAATTCCTTTGGCTGAAACATGCTTGAAACCTTTTTACAACGTTGTTTTTATTCTTAACTGTGAAACTGAAATCTTATCTTTATTTTCTTCCTATTGCATCACCTCATAAATACTTAAACTTGTTATCAGACAAAAAACTAGTAAGGAATAGTCATTTTTATAAATTTTTTTCTCCACTCAATTCTTAACAATTAACACATTGATGGTAAGGCTTACAAATTAGCTCAATTCTATCTAGACTTCCACACAGGCTGGGGTGAGGTGCAGTCTCTAAGGCACTGTGGCAAGTCACAGCCTAACATCATCAGGGAGCCATGCTTGCTCATCTCTCAAGGAGAAGGTGTTCTCTGGCATTAGGGGAAGAAAATGAACCTGAAGATGATAGTCACAGTATAAGTCAAAGTTATGGAGAATAATTATTGATAAATCTGAACTAAACTTTGCTGAAATCACAAGGATTTCAGTGGCCTTTAGGCCTCATTAGTAAAATCAGTCTTCAGTTTTAAAGTTTTCTTGTGTCTGAGTGGGTACCAGAAAGTATATGAAATTTGACTTCTGTGGGTGGCTCAAATTGGAATCTGAAGAAAAGAAAAAACATTAAACTATTGATAATTGACACTTCAGATTGAGGATTTTATAATTTTAATGAGACATCTTCCCAATTCATACATTAATGTCATACAAAGTAATATTCAGTAAGACATATTCATTTTCTTCTGCTGAACACATGCAATTTAAGTGTCAAACAATAGGACTTTTGCTCCCTTAAATGTAAAAGCCTTAATGCAAACTGAACTACAGACTGGTTGCTGAGTTCTTGTCAAATTAGCTAGCAATTGATTACACAGGGAAAACACGGCACTGCATCTATCAGCTCTCTGCATGGGGGAATGGTTAGACTCTTTTGATCATTGACAGGGGTATATAAGTTCTCAAAATGAATCCACTCCTCCAACTTTTAAGAAGAGAACAGTCAGTCCTGACTGAACATTGATATGTATAGGAGAATCATAAATGTGAAATACAGGGCTGCAGCAAAAAAAAGTACTTGAAAAACCAAAATCTTGGACTTAGTCTTAGCTTGATTTATCTTTGTGCTGCAGGCAGGAGAGCTGTCCCCAGTGGCAATATTCTTTAGTGGCTTACACGGCCTCTGCACTGGTGAAAGTGTTGTCCTTGAAATCACCAAGGAATATCTTTATTTCAATTTCAGCTTGAGGTTATCATTATAGTACATTTTAAAGATACGTTTAATTCCCAGTTCATATATGGAAGTCATACAAATTATTGATTTTTAGCCCAGATCATTAAGAATTTTAACACAGGCTGTGGCTACTCAGATAAAAGATGTTCTATTAAGAGCTTAACAAAGGTTAATTTTGGCATATAATTAACTCATCATCTAATGAGCTAAAGACAACTTTATCATTTAATTGCTACAACTGGTAAAAAGTTCAAAGAGGAAAAACAACAGCTTTCAACATCTAAGTGCTTAGAGTAGTAGCTGTGCTTATTCCCTCACCCCAAGGAAGGTTAAAATCCAGACCCTCTTACAAATCCCTTTTCTTTGTGTTTTTCATTTCTTTCTTCTAAGTCTACTTATGGGAACAATTCCTTCACCCTTGGCTTGCTGTATCCATTCTTGTATGTTGCAGGGTAATATTTAAAATGCAGATGGATGATGAAATTGTAAGCAAATCTCTAAAAGCATTCAAATGAAGGGGGTGTGGGTAACAGCCTGGGAGAAGACGACATTAGCCACTAGCTCCCTCCTGGTGTTATCCCTTCAGTCCTCAATCTGATCCTGCAGAAGCTGCTGGAGGAGCTTGGTAAAAGAAAGGGGAGACAGCATTTCAGTCAGGCAAGAGAAGCAGTTGCATTTCCAGGTGCTATTAGGAAGCAATATATAAATGTGACAGTTTTCCTCTTGCTTAACATTGTCATCCTACTTGGAGACTAAGAATTAAATCCAGAAATTTAATTAGTCTTAGAAGTTGTGGACATCAGGAGGAATTTCTTCATGGAGAAGGTTGTTAAATATGGGAATAGACTGCCTAGGAAGGTGGTGGAGTCACAATCTCAGGAGGTATTCAAGAAATGACTGGATGTGGTGCTTAGTGCCATGGTCTAGTTGCAAGGTGATGTTCAGTCAAAAGTTGGACTCAGTGGTCTCAGAGGTCCTTTCCAACCTAAAGGATTCTGTGATTCTGTTAATGGGCAAACCTTTAGTAGGACAGCTGCTCAGCTTTTGTAACTTGTGTAATTTGTCACTTGACAATGTGTCTCATTGAATATGTGGGACCTTGTTTTGGACCTTGGGCTCCTGTTGAGCAGAAGGCTGTCTCAATGGCTGTCTTCATCTTTTGAGAGTTCCTGGTTTGAGTTGTGTTTTCCAGTCAATTTTCTACACAGCCCGTGTGGTCTGAATGAGGCAGAACAAAGAATTTAATGGTGCTTCAAGGGGAGGTGGGATTAAAATAAGGTGCAGCAAGGAAGGAAAAACTGGGCATGAGTAAGGTGGAACGCACCAAAGCATGAGATAGAGCAGTTATGGGGCTGAGAGGGTGAGAAGTCAGCAGCTGAGGTCTGTCTGTTTTCATGGAAAGGTGAATATTTAAAGACAGAATGTCCAGGACAGGGTCTGTGGTGGAGTTTGAAATTCCATAAAAGGTCGTCTATCCTTATTCTTTACACCCTCTTCACAGGATGAGAAACTTTCCTGCAAACAAGCACCCTGACAATGACAAACCAAATCCTCATTAAAACAAAGAAAGGTTAAGGGGAAAAAATAACCTATTTAAAATGAGGTAACTCACCAGTCTTTGAGCTGTAAATTGACAATAGGATTTATATAAATCCATAATTGTATCTCTTTTACCTGCAGTTAGGCTGGTTAATGATGAAAAAAGTATACAGCCTATCGTGAGGTTTTAATGAGGATTCTTTTTGCAGAGTTAAAAAAATCCACCAAATTAAATTCTGCCAATTTACTCCATTGCAAATTGAGCGCCACCCTGTGCGCAAAAAAATCATCAAGTAGCTTAAATCAGTTACAGCTAAATGTGTAAGTCAGCGTGTGCTTTAGCCTTTAGTCATGAAGAATATATTAGATTTTAAAAATAAATGGCTTTCTGCTGAGTCTTCATTGCAATGGCTTTCTGACTTTTAATTAAATTTTCAGTACTTGTGGGTACTTCTTCATGTACTTTGTCCGTAGAATTCACAGCATCTCTATCTTTATATGCAGTGGAAAACCAGAAGCTTGTTCATTCCTTTGTTATTCACTGGTACAATACCTAGAGATTTTTTTCCTCTTGTAAGATAAGAGCAAAGCATTTATTCTACAATAATACTCTATAAGAATGAAGCAAGAATGCATAAAGCGAACATGATTAGCAGTCGCTGGTAGCTCATTACAGTTTGCTCATTAGACACTTCTGGTCTCTTTCATTGGTGTTAAATGAACTTAATGTAAATTAATAAGTATGGGTTCACGTCATTTGCAAGAAGCTCATGAAGAAAAGGGAACAGTGGGCATTGCTGGCCTCAGCGAGGCGAGTCGCTGCCTGCAGGTGTCAGAGGGAATGGCTGCTCCTCCGTGGGACAGCAGGAGCTGCCCTGCAAAGCTGGGCATTGCCATTTTCAGCTGTGGCACTTGTGCTTTGAGGGACAACTTCAACCATTGACTGCTAATTGGAAGGGGGAAAAGAGGCCTAACACTGCCTGGCTGCTTTCTACTCCTCTAGGACGCTGGCACCAGCCCCAAGAGTGGGGTGCTGGCCCCACAGAGCATGTGCTGGCTGTGCCTCCTGGTACATGGCAGATGGGTGGGGCCAGTGCCCATCCTTGGGAGCAGCGTGTGTGCTGGCATACTGTGGCAGCCCTGTTGCCTCGGTGGCCAGAGCACCCTGAGCTGAGCTGCTCCACTCAAAACAGGGTACCTAGCCCAGCCTGTGGGCTGCCAGCCCTCCTACCCACCCTCTCCTGCTGTGTGCATGGGCTTTGAGATGAGAGAAGTCAGAATGTGCAGTTTTGGCATGGGTGGCAATATGAGGGAACAGCCATCTCCCACTGCCTGGGATTTAATCTGCCACATCCTCTCACAGCTGTGGGTGAGGCCGGGCTGGGGCTCCTCTTGCCCTTTACCCCTGAGAGTCCCCAGAGCTCCCCACCAGCTGGAAACTGGGGATGCACCCTGCCATGCCTTGGGCACCCATTTAATTTGCTGTGGTGGGCTGCTGAAAGTAGCACGTGGTGCTCGTGTGAGGACAGGGACACAGGCAGGCTGAGCTTTGGTGTCTTTTGCTGAGACTTGTGGGAACATGAGCAGGGCCTGTGCCACCAGCTCTGCCTGCGGCCACACATCCACAGAGGAGCAGTGTGGGTGACAGCCTGCATAAGGCAATTGTCTGTGTGTCTGTGGGGAAGATACAGAGTCATGGAAATGTGACAGGAGAATGCAAAGGTTTAAGAAATATTCTTAGCTCACCCCTGCCCATCAGTGCTCGTTGAATGCAAGAAAAATGAATGTGGCTGGGCAGTGGGGGACCTATCATACACCTAATTTCAAGTGTCTCATCACCAATTATCCCCATGCGTATCTATTCTCTTTATCTGATGGACTAAGATTGGCTCTCAGACCTGGGCTCTTCCTTCTCTCTTAGTGTTGCTTTCAGCATGTCATTTTTTCATTTGTCTCAGCTGCCACTTTAAAGCCTATGGCCCAATGAGTTACTCCCTGTGTGGCTGTTTGTCTGCAGCCAGTGTCAGTCCTGGGGGTTGGCATCCCCCTTGTTTCTCCCAATTTGTTTATTGTGGAACAGCTGAGAGCCTCCTCCTGGAATCTGATGTAAATTCACTGTGAGCTAGGCCTGTATAGAGAAGATTTGAATGGATACTTCAGAGGTGTGTTGGGGTGGAGAGAGTAACGGATACTTTCTTTTTTAAGTGTAGGAGAATTACGGTGTTGTCCTTGCAGAATGTTTCACATTAACTGCTTTTGTTTGCTGGAGCTGGCTGGAGAGTAGGAATTATGGTGGGGCAAGTGGTGGGAGAGAGGAAATTTGAGAGGTGTTTAGTTTTTATTTTGCATCAAAATGAACAGCAGAACTTTTGAGGAGATAAGAAAGGAGGCATTCAGGATCAGTCCTTCCTCCCTTCTTTCTCCCACCTGTTGCTTCTCACTGGATGTAAGTAAAACCCTGTTCAAATCCCTACTGGCTGCTTTCCGATTGAGAATTGGACCAGGATGTTCCAGGGAGAAGTAGCAGAAATGTGGCTGGCAGTGTTTTTGGGTGGCTCTGCATGGATAAGGGTGTGTTGGGGTTGGAGGGGCTTTGCAGGGATTGATGGACCACAGGCTGTGCAGGCGTGCTACTGTGGCAGCCCTGATGCCCTGTCTACACCCATCTCTGCTGACATCTGTGGGACTTTTATATCTCCTCTTTCTAGTGTTCTGCAGTAATGGTCTCCAGAGTGTATCTTCTATAAAAACCCTTTCCCTTTTGACTCTATTTTCTAATGAAAGCTGGTTTTTATTAAGAGATCTCAGCCCAGTAGTATCCAGAGGTTGCTGCTCTGAGCCATTAACTATTCACTTCAAACATAGTGAAACTGCCACTTATTATGGTTATTGTGGCACTTTGCTGAGATAGGGTTGGGTATCCTGAGGAGAGGTGTTCAGGAAAGGTAAAAGTAGAGTGGAACAAAGACTCAGATGTATTTTTTGTTCCTGTAAGACTGTTTGTGTGGAAAGTATCATTATTACATTCATGTGCTGCGAGCAAAGTTGCTAGATGCCTTAAACATTCTCCAGCAGATCCGTGTAAGCTCTCATTTGTACAAATTCTGGTAAAACAAGTTTTCTGACCTAAATCAGCACCAGCCCAGCGCTAAGGAGCTGGGTTCTTTATTCGGCAAGGTACCCTCCCTGTCAAAATGCATTTACATAGAGCCCTGCAGCCTATGCACTAATAGCGCCTCCCCCTGCTTCTGCCTCCTAGTGGGCTGCTGAAGGAGGCTATACATATGTATTAAGTTATTAAGCAGTGGTGTGGGTTCTCACAAGTTCAAACGCAGAGCATGCTGTGCCTATGCTCAAACGTCTCCAGGAGGGCCTGGATTAATAGAAATGCAAATGGAGCATCTGCACAAGGCCATATGATTAGAGCCTTCCCCCTCACACCTCAAAGTCAAAAGCAGGAAAAACACTGCATGTGAAATACAACCAAAAAAACCTGGTGATATAATATGCAAAATCTGTTACCAATTTCAACAGCAGTCAGCAAAATGTTGAGCCTCACCCCACTTTAAGCACCATTGGCCCTACCTTCTCAAAGGTAAGTGGTTTAATCAGCACCGAATTGCTTGGGTCCTAGAGTCCATAGTGATACTTGCCTTTGCCTAGGATTCAAGGGAACTTCAGCTCAGCCCTGTCCAGCAGGAGCACTGCTAACCTGAGCAGAAATATCCTATTTTGTGCCAACTCATGCAGAGTTCTTTCTGTACTGATGGGAGATTTAAATGTGGCTCATGCTAAAAAAAAAAATCAGTCATTAGTAAAATCAGCTAGGGAAGATACAGTCAGTCAAATTCTGCTTTCAGGATTGGTGTTAATGTGAGTCCATATGTAATCACTCTGAGTTTATTTCCTTCCACCTGAGAGTAGAATTTGACTCACTGGAGGCATATATCCTGCTCTGTCAAGGTTTTACATCCTTCTAGAGACACTCATTCAGCCATGGTGTAGACTAGTGTGGCCTTATCGGATGTTAGTTCCTGCTGCCACGAATGTGGAATAACCAGAAGGCAGTGAAGTAATTTTGTGTCCTTGGTCCCAACCAGAGCCATGAGATGTAATGGAATAGGACTAACTTTTTTCCATAATTTAAAAAAATTTTTCTTTGTGCTTTGGTATCAGATCCCTTAGAGGTGGTGAATGAGAATGACTCTTCTGTGGAGAGATCAAGACATTTCTGCTGGAAATAGAAACTTGTGCCTGTTCAATACCCATAAAATCAGGTATCTATTTTTGTCAATTCCTAGTGGTTTGTCTTCTCTGATGGGAAATTTTCAGAGGTTATTGCAGGCCTCCTCTGGCCAGGATCTTCTGAGGAGAAGAGAATTTCATTTCACCAAGAACTTTGCCAGGTAAAGTCAGTAGGGACAGAGGGACAGAAGCTCACTATTCTGTGCTTGCTTGACAAGTTGTTTACAGCCTTGCAGGGGCATGGTGAAATGAGGAAGAAGCTTACCTTTGTCTTCTACATAGGAGGCTTCCCACTGGATGTAGATCTACTCCTGACACGTTTCAGAACCAGGTATGTGAAACAAATCTCTCTTGTATGTAAGCCTTACCCTCACCTTCTACCATGGATGTACCTATGCAATCAAACATGGTCCTTTATATTTTTGTAAGACTACATACTGTAAATTTACTTTTTTTCTGCTTCTATACAGTTACTGTCTTCTTGATAAGGAAGCCATCTTGGCTTTAGGAAAGTTTCTTGGAGGGAGATTATAGCTGGCATTCAAAATTTAAGCGACTATTCATGATTCTGTCAGAATAAGAAATCAGACTGATCTTTCACACTTTGTGGAGATTTTATTTAGTTTATCTTTGACAAAGACTCTCCTGATGGTAGAGGCTATTCACAGATGCTGATACACTTACTGTCTTTGTGAATAAGGGAGCAAACATTTGAGCTCTTCCTTGCTCTAGAGTAAGGCTCGTGAGCAGCTGTTGTTGCCTGTACATTCAGTTTATTTAATATGTACAGGGTGAAAACACATCTAGCTCTCTGCCTATGGTGTTCTGTATGGAAGTGTGGAAACTAACCTGAACATAATGTAACTTGGTTTATGAAGGACAGTCTCATATATCTGATTCAAATACCTCTCAGTTATATGATCCTTACAGAGCAGCTGGTGATCGTGCTTACTGCTTTGAGTGACTTTAAGAGCTGAAATATGAATATTGCCCTACACATATTGAAGTTATTTCTTCAGAATCAATTGCCATGTTCTCTGGCTATTTCTGTGCTGCTTGATACTGTAGTCCATGTTTTGGTCACCTGCCTGGTATTCTGGGACTTGCTTTCGTACATCTGTTGCAATAAACTTGCTCTTCCAAGCTTCCCTTAGAAAACTAGGAGAATTTGTCCTTGTTCCCCAACTTAGGCTTTTGAGCTGGAAAGCCAGAAAAAAGCTACCCATAGAACAATATGTTCTACTTTTGTCAAACAGAATAGGAAAATCTGCAGAGTTTGGGGGATTCTGTTGGTAGGGATGTTTCATTTGTTTGTGTTTGGTCTGGTATTTTTTGCTACTTTTTTTTAGGCAACTCGGAAGTAACTCTATTTGTAAGGGAAGTAAAATTTTGTATATATCTTTAGACAATGTCCCTGAATTCTTGGACTTTTTGTTCCTCTTTGTCTCTAAAATTCACAGGGCAAGCAGAACATTGGGCTAGATGGAGAATTTGGTGTGATTCTTCTGTTCAGTGCCGGAATAAGGTGACTGTGAGGTGTAGCTCACCTTCCTGGTTTGATAGATGCTAGCATCCTGCATCACAGTTTTTCAGCAGAACAGCAGCATGACTATATGGAGGCCTTGACTCTTCAAAGACGTTGCTGGATTTATTTGTGTGGTAGTTAATCAATTTTCTTATCTGTCCTCAAACCTTAGAACCAATGGTATGTAAATTCCTAAATAACTGCATGCACCAGGCCTGCACAGACCAAGATAGAGGAAGAATTAATAAAATATACATATGAGTCTCTGCTGATTTCTCCACACATTAAAGGCTAGTGATTGCCCAGCAGTGAGCACGTTTGTATACATACTTCTCACATGCCATTAACAGAGCTGACCTCTTTCAGCAGCACACACAAACCCAAACTATATCTACAGGAACCTTTTTATTTCTCTTAGAATATATTATTGTGGTGTTTTCAGTACAGTGGGGAAATGAATAAAGGAAACAGTTCCCTTAGGTTAGATGAGACTCTGACTTCTAGCATATTATGGGCAGGATGAGCATAATATCTAATGGGAGAAGGGCCATTCCTGTCCAACCAGTTGCTGCTGGTCCACAGGAAAAACAGTTATATATCTCTGGGAACCTATTTGCAACCTCAGTTGCAGTTGCCGTGGTTGATTCCCTTAGAAGAGAAAGAGGAACGGAGAAAACAGAATAGTTTTAACACACAGCACAAATGCACAGTAACAAGAAAAAAATTTAATTGCTTATAACATTTACAAAGCATTTTTATTTATTCAAGTGGTGATTCTGCTCTGAATAATAGGACATCAGTTCTATATGGATGAGTAGTTGTGTTCAACCACTTTGATATCTAAAGCAGGTGTTTGTTATATATAATTTATTTTAATTTAAGTAATAAAAGTAGCTGCCTAGGTGAAACTGTGGCTATTCTATCACCTCCAATAAAAACCTAAAGTACTCAAAGACTATTTCAAACAGGACCTTTGCCTTTCAGCTATCTAGGAAAAAATCCATTTAACTCATATGAAGGGGGCAGAGCAGGGCAATTACAGGTGCAGCTATGACTGAGTAGCATAAGAACCTACTCCTTCTGGTTGACTACTGCCCCTTAGCTGAAGATTAATACAGATCAGATGTCAAATAAATCCTGTGTGAGCTCCCGGACTGTTTCAGGGCAATCCCACTCAGGTACATTTGAATTATATTAAAATGGTTTACTCTGCATTAAGGTACTTGCAACACTGTGGCAGCAAATGAAGCTGAAGCAAACTGCTGGGTTGGTAAGTCTTAAACCATTTCAGCTAGGTCATTAGGGGAGGTCTTGGATGCACCCTATACTGGTTCTTGCCCCACTGTGCCAGAATGTAGTTCCCCAAAATGCTCAGCTCCTGCTTGCTACAGGGGCTGAGCTCTGGCATTTCAGAGGATGCTGCAGGTCCCAGTGAGGCACTTCCTTGGGGGAACGTTGCTGAGGGATCCCTCGGGACAGATCTTTCGCTGCTGTGAAGCGTCTGAGCCCCAGTGAAGCTGTCAGTCAGTCCTGTGTGCTGCAGCTGCAACACTGCTGGTAGTGCTGTGAAGTAAAGGGAGAGCCTGGCTGATGGTCAGATCTCACCTTGAGTCTTCAGGATGAAAGTTAGATATCTGGCACTCTTCTAGGTGTTTTCTAACCATATTTAATTAGGAATCTAGTAAGCCTCTCTGGACATGGAACCCTTTGTTGCTGCTTTCATAATGTCACTTCTCAGAAGAGCACAACAGAGTAAATGTTATTTAGGAAGAAGATACTGCAAAAACTGTAAAATATTACTCCTTCAGGAAGGCTTAGTGGTGAGATAGGTGCTCAAAATCTGGAGATAGAGAGAGAATAACAATAGAGAATAATAAAGAGAAAATAATTCACATGTCCAGGATGAGTGTAGCCTTTATAGGAATAAAGAACATTTGTTTGACCATAAAAACCACTAGAAGGGAAGAAAGTGTCTGTTTTTCCCAAAATTAGCAGGATCTTTTCTAGCAGTACTTAGGTAATCTGCCTGTACAATGATCTAAAGGTGTACCCTGCTTTCTATTTTTGATCTATGTGTGTTCTTGCTCTCTGGTTCACAGCCCTGGCTGCGTGCTTGGTGGTGGGAGGAAGAAGGACCCCGCTGGAGTGCAAAGGTCAGTCTAATTCTTAGATTGTATCTACAGAGTACAGCAAAGTTTTTCACAACAAAGTCATGACTGGGACCTTCCCTCCTTCAGACTTGACATGTAAGAAATTAGGCAGATCCTTGCCAGGTCAGAGCTGTGATGCTTCACTCTGTTCTCACAATGGATTTGCTTCAGATCCATTGCTTCAGAGGAGAGGACATGCATGAGGCACAGCTTAAATAGCTTATCCAGAAAATTATAGCAGGTTTTAGTTAAACTGGGAATAAAATCATCCAACCTCTTCCCTCACCTCTTTTCTCCTGACCTTTAGCATTAAATCCCGGTGGGTTTTTTTCCTCCTGTATCTACCAATTCATTGTAGATTGGCTGGTCTTTTTATGTTTATGAATTGGTGATACCATATAGGAGATACAGTTTAACATTGGCCTGTAAAAACTGAACAAGATGGGGAAGCTTGCTGTAACAAAATCATGCTTTTATTCAAGTGACAACCTATAGGACAAACTGAAGAGAGCAAAGACAGCTTTACATCAGAGATTCCTTGATACAGTCTGTTCTGCAAAAAGATAGCTGTCTCCATATAGTAACTTTCTGACTTTTCTGTGCACCGTGATTCTCTTTACAAGTGCTTCTGAGGACCACAAGAAAGAACTCTTACAGCAATATCATCCTGTTCAACAACAGTCACCTCACATAATACCACCAAGGACAGGTTCAGGTTTCTAGAGAGCCAGTGAACTGAGTCACTGATGTCCTGTGGATGCTACTATATGTTAATCCTTTAAGAAAATCTTTCTGTTGCTCTCTGGAAGTCTCCCAGCCACCACTCCTTCTTCTCTCCAAAGTAACATGAGATACAGTGATCCCTGCATGTTTGGCTTCTCTTTGAAATGCTACAAGAACACTCTTTCTTGCTGTGTTTTAGTGCAATGCAAAAGGGTGCACTCAATGGAATTGATCTGAAGGAAAAGTAGATTTTTTTTTTTTGGTTGACTTTTTTTCCTTTTAGTTCCCATCCTTCTTTTGAAGTATGACTAGTTTTACAGGTATTGTGCTTCCAGCTGACACACACAGAATTAAAGTGAGATGTATATTTTTTGATTACTAAGAAGTGCAGGGTTAAAGTTCTTTTGTTCTACAGAAATGGTCCTGTTGTGGATTTTTTTGTCCTTCCAGTATGGTCTGTGTCCCCTCAAAACACAACCCAAACAATTGCCGTGTAGCCCCAGCAGAGGTGGCAATCTAATGCAAATGCCTATGAGAGGTCGACTCTACAATGTTTTACCTCACAGATGAGCAGATGAAGAAAAGAATCAGAATTGTGGCAGACTGAGAAACAAGCCAAAAAAATTGGAGATCTAGTCCTCATCCAGCATCTTATTCATTCCAGGTAGTACCACAGCAGAAAAATTTAACTGTTGTAAAGTTTAACTTAATCTCTACAGTGGTTCAAGAGATGTCCCGAAAGAATTGGAAAGGATAAGATTAGACCTGTGGCTTTCTGCCTGGGATTTAGCTTTCTAAGATGGTATCAGATGTTTGTGGACAAGTCATGATGCTGACAGCACTCTGAAAAGTATCTTGGACTTTTAACGACCATAATGTTTTGAAGGTAATTAAATATATCTGCTGCTCAACAATGGATACTGTGTTGACCTAAGTTTTCAAAAATGGCAGTGTAAAATCTGTGGAGGGCTAAGTAGAGCATGCTGGATGCTTGTCACTTTACATAACCAGACTGGATGCTTACAGTTCTAATTTGCAGACCAGAGCTCCCTGTGTTTGAGAACCTGGGCTATCCTGTACACCCAGTTTCTGAGCAGCTTGTTCCTGCAGCAGCTGTGGCTGTTTTAACCCCTGTGCTTTACCAGTATCATGTCTAATCTTTTAATCTACAGCTTTATACTTGGATATTCTGCCGCTGTGGACATGTTTTCTTCATATCTCAGTCCATTCTCTTTTTTGTTCCTGACACTTTGCAGGACTTTTCCCCCACTCATTGTAATTCCTCTCTCCCCCCTCACAGTGACAATAGCCAGTGGTCTGGTTGGCCTTGGTGGGCAGCCTCGTCCCTAGACAGGGCAGGAGACCTTGGCTAGCAGCTGTCTATCGCCTACACTAAACAAAATGCAAGTATTTGTTGTGACTTTATTGATAGTCTGAAGAACCCATTTTGTCCCACTGGGGAGTTCCTTATACTGTAGAAATATGGGTGGAGTTCTAAAGTTTGGGAAGATACATGGTTATTTTCCTATTTAGAATCTTTGGAGATACATGAACAACCAGAGTGAATGACCTCTGGATCCTAGATGCCAAACCTGTATCAAGTCCGGCAATGAAAAGGGAAAATCATTCCTGACTAATCATAGCCAGAGCTTGTCTTGAAGACTATTTCAGGTCACTGTGCTGTGGAGTCTGTAGGTCCATTTTTGCCCTGTGAGATAACTTTTGAGACAGAATCTCAGTGGAGAAACGAGAGGTTCTAATTTGTTGCTTAAAGTAGAAAAATAAACGATGTTGCACTTCATAAATAGAGTGTTAATGATAGCAATGAAATAATCGATTTCTCCTCATTAAGTAACAAACAACACAAGCTGAAAAATTAACCAGTTTGTTTCACACAGTTGGATTAATGGACTACCAAGCAGGTTCCTCTCACCAATGAATAATAGCCTAGAGAAACACAGTGCTAATCGAGACAACAGTGCTGGTAGTAAACAAGTCAATCCTGTATTTATTAGAGCAGTAGAACATGCATAATACATTGAGCTCTAGTTATCAGCTGAAAGTTGCACAATGCTGGCAAAATAGTCTGTTGTATCTCTACTAGAAGGAGATTGTTTCCCTGACAGGAAATCTATATGTCTAGGAGGAGAGACATTAATTTAGTAGAAGGTGAGAAGAGTGCCACATGTGGAGTGGGTGGCCTGCTCTTGACTGAACGGCCATTCAATAATCACTCTAAATGCATCGCTAATACAGCAAACAGCACTGTCAATCAACCAGCACCCTGACTTTGTAAACTTATTAATGCTGCTTAGGTTTGACTAGAAGTTTAGAGGAAACTATGGATAGTATTTAAGTAATGCAAAATGCAAAAATGTTATATTAGGCAAGTCAGACTGGGTTTTTTTTTGCACAGAAATGTGCAGAGGTTTTAGTGTCTGTGAAATGAGGATATTGGGATGGGATTCAACTCATTTGACTTCTTGTAGTGTACAACAGGTTTGGCCTAGAGAACAGCATGCTAAATTGGACCTTGGAGAGCCTGCTCTGCCTTTGACCTACTGGCTGATCTTTGGCTTAAATGTGCCTTTTTCTGACACACTTACAAGATAGGGATGATGATAGTGCCTATTGTAAAGCACTTAGAAAGCTAAAAAATCCCATATGGAAGACATGTAAGGATTGCTAATTTCGTTCTTTGTGCTTGAAGTATAATAACCTAAATTTCTACTGGTTCTAGTGAAATTAGTCATGATGATCTCATTGGAGGGGTTTTCTCGCTGAGGTGAAGTTCTTGTTTTCTGCTTTAGTTGACCATTTGCCTACATTTGACTGATTATGCTGGTACCTAAAATCAGCTTTATACATTCCTAGTTTAATGAAGGATAGATTTAGTGCTGAAGCATTTGGAAGGTGGTCACAGAGAAAACTAAGGCTAACAGTAACTGCTATTCAGTAACCTTCAATTTAGGCTCACAGAACCAGTTAATTCTAAAGAGTCAGCTGTCTTCCCTGAATATCCCCTGATTTTGTCTTTGTTTTAATTCAAGCAACGGTCCTTATGGCAACGTGATTTATTGTAACTAAGTGCTAGTTGAATGGTGTTCCTTATGCTAAGTGCAGATCTTGGTCTTTACAAAAGTCAAATAGATATTTTCAGTTTAAGATAGCTCCGTTTTTGAAAGCTAATCAATTTTTTTCCTAACAGATCATGTCATGGCACACAAGAAATGTGATTCTGCAGAACCGCAACATCCAAAGATAATGAAAATTCATAAAGAATTGATAAAAAGACGAGGAACTATTAGGGATATTCCTGAAGAAGCTGTATCAGTAGGGGAGTTTCTATTACAGGTAACTGGAGTAAGTCCCTCAGGACTCTTCTGTTTTCATCTATTTATTAAACAACTAAGAGAATAAGACAAACTATAAATTAATTATACTTGCCAGCGACATAAAGTCAAGGCAGTGGTGAACACAGATAATGCGATTCATAGACAACAGGGGGCCAAATTTTCTCCTTGCTTACACCTGTTCAATCTTACTGAAGTCAATGGGATTGGACAGGTGTAACTGAGGGGAGAATGTAGCCTCAGGCCTTTTCTACAAAGGGGTGGAGAGCTAGTGAAAGATGCTTAATGTTAATAAATATGAAGTCTTATCCATTAGTCTGAGATGCACAGAAGGCAAAAAATGAAGTGAACAGAGAGATGAGGTGCACAAGTGCCCAAAGCATGGGCACTTCCCATACAGGAGCTCTGGTGATTTCAGGGGATGCTGTGGGACCTCAGGCCAACCCAAAGCCAAGTAGCTTTTGTGGTGGCTCAGAGGCATTGCACCAATTTTGAATACTTAGGTCTGTGTGCACAACCTGCATGGCAGATTGGAACATAGCACATAGCTGTCCTTCTATTTATTAGTGACTTACATATACAGTAGTAATGACTACCTCTGATAAATTGTTGTCTCATAAACAGATTAAGTGCCAGTACCTTTCAGCCCTGCAGTTCTCTCACTCAAACTGTTCACCAGACTTGTCTGATAAAAGGTATCCACAGTCTTACGTATTCATTCACAATCTAAATCTCAGGTTACCAAGGTAACAAGAAGGTTAATCAGCTCCCCCACACTTTCCTTAATTGAGGGAGAGTACTTCATTCTCCACTTCAGTCAGCTAAGTACAATAGCCTTTTTTAGTTGGCTCTCATAGGCTGTTTTTGATCCACTTGACTCTGAGACAGTTCCCCTCTCCAACTACAGTGTACAGTACTGTACACTAACAACAAACGTGATTGAATTGCTGAATTACACAATGTGCTTTCCTACTGTCTTGTGCTACAATGTTCATACATAATTTATATTGGAATTGCATTAGGTTGTGTCCTTTGCATGAGATTGGCTGTCTTGCAGCTTATAGCACCAGCCCTGTGATGGAGGTGGGGCAGAGCCATTCTGCACTAGCATGGTTTTGGAAGATTGGCCCATGACAGAAACAGAGTAGGGATGCACATGAGACTGAGGACCCTTTCCTTGCCCTGCCTGTCTGCCTGAGGTATGTTCCCTGTGTCAGTTCTTTGTCAGTAAAAGCAGTTCTCCACCAGTACAAGAGAAGATAATTTCCTATAGATGTACTGCTGATTTGGATCCAGACAGTGTGTGAAGTGCTCCAAGGCAATCTGTGCTACTGCCTCATTTTTTCTGGGACCCCTCACCTCTAAAATTTTAAAAGAAGGAAAACACCATGCTGTATCAAGCACTTTTTGTGAACATTCAGAGCTTAGCCTTAGTCTCCCTCACCACCAGAATCTCAAAGTTCATAATATTTCCTAAAAGGATTTGAAGAGGTCTTCCACACTTTTTGTAAACTGCTTAAACAGGGAGGCATATAACTGTCACTGAAATGAAGCCATTTGTGCAGTATAGCGTGCATTTATCACATACAGAAATAGTATCCAGCAATTACAGGCAGCAGGTAAACTGCTTGTAACAACTTCAGGGAGGATTCAAGTAGGAAGAATGAATTAGAGCTTCAGTATTAATAAAACTGATGCAACTCATGGCAGAGAGTCTGGACTTATCTACATGTAGCTGAATCTCCAGGTTTATGTCTGTCTTGTGGGATGGGAGCCATAATAACACAATGCCTTCTAATGCCATCCTGGAGAGTGAAGCAAGTAACAAAACTTTGCTCTAGTTTGTGAGTGCAAGGTTTTCAATGACCTCTTCAGACACCCTCCCCAGCCACCAGTGTAACCCTAAATCCACCTAAAGCCACTCAAGGACTCCTATATTTGAAACGAAAAAAAAAAAGTAAAGAAGTATTAAGAATTTTAAACCAGGACATTCTTTTAGTGTTTGTTGCTGAGAACATGAAAGGTTGATTTGTGATGAGAATATCTGGCTTCAAATTTTCATCAGTATGGGACTTCTAAATGCCTGCTACTAGCAGCATGTTTTTATTTATTGTGGTGTGTGCCTCTCTTTAAGTTTGGGAATCATCAAAATCGGGTAGACTCAGCCTTTGTAATACAACCCTCTAGGAACAATTTTATTCAGTCAAAGTAATACTGAGACCTTGGAGAGGAGAATTGATCTAAAAAGCATATTTTTTTTTAAGAGAAGCCCTTGCACCAACCTTCTATTGTATATTATCATTAACAATTTCTGCTAACCCAGGAAGACACACTGCTTTCTAAACTAAAGCTAAAGCTCACTCAGCTATGTTAGAAGCAGATTTTTGAATCCCTTAGTTCCTCAAGTCTTTAATACTGCCTGTAAATCTTGACAAATTACATTTTTGGGCTTCAAACAATGTTTTTTTTATTAACTTTTCCAACTGTCCCCCTGAGAAATATCTAAATGACCCAAGAACTACTTACATTTTTTGCACTGTGTAAACCAAAATTTCACAACTGCCTATAATTTGAAATATTGTATCCCTCTGTCTTGGGAAAAAAGAAACAACCCCAAACCCCAAGCTCTCACACAATCATGTTTGTTTTTTCCTCTTGACTGCATATGACATAAAACCAGCTCCCATGTCTGGGGTCCCAAGTAACTGAGGAATCTGTTATTTTTTAAATGAAACAGACTCAAAGTTTAAAAAAGTAGAGGGTACTCTGCAAATGAGAAAATGTATATGTTACCTACCAATGAGAAAGAACATGTTAAATGTATGGGAAAGAGCAGAGATCCCCACAGTGAGAAAGCTTCACTGCATTTATGCCCATACTTCTGGCTAAGAAGAAAAACTTATTTGCAGTACCAAATGTCCTCTCAGCATTATGTGCTTACTACTGTTAAGAAAATGTTATTTCTTTCTCTTCAGTTAATTTTCTTGAGACGCTAAATGAAGCTGCACACTGGCAATCAAGAAAGCTATAATGGTAATTCAAAGAAACAAAAAGTAATACTAAGACCAGTACCATGAGGACAGTTGAACTTGGTGAATTACTAGCAGAAAAAGTGAGTTCCTTCTGTTTTTTCATCTAGTATTTCCATGGTGGACATAGAAATGCTTACCTGGTTTCAGTTACTTAAGTACCTCTTGTTTATTCATATACACCTAAGGGAAGGCATGTCTCTTCATTTAGAATAAAATCATTTTGCTGCTCGTTTCTGAAGCACTTTTGAGTGTTAACCTTTAAATTTTTGGGGAAAAAATGCTTGTGGTAATAAAGCACTCCCAATTATTTTACAATTAAAAAAGAAATCAGAAGAGAAAATACTTAGGAAATGCCTGTAGTGTTTTCAGCCCAGATACTATTCAGAAATAAACCCAAAAAAATGCTCATTACAAAGCATTTGAAAGCATTTATTCCTTGCTAATTCAGAGGTTTATTTATTTCTTTTCTGTATATCCACTTGAATATATAGAAAAGATGACTGTGTACTTCTGCAGAATCTTCCTGTCTTTACAGTGTTCTAATTAAAAAAAAAAAAAGTCACAAAAAGACAAGCCAAACAAGTTTGAAATTTTAATAAAATAGAAAAGATATAAAATATTATCTTGGTGATATGAACCAAAAATGCGATAATGAGTATCGATGGGATGTGAGATTATTCCCACTTGTAAAAAACACCTCCATAACTCATTTGTGACTAAGGCAGTTTTGAATTATGGGATTTGCAGTTCACTCATGGGATAAATTACATACTCCTCAGATAACCATTATGTATCTGGCAATGTCTGTATCATTCACAGCTCTGGCTAACAGCAAGAGACTGTGCTTTCCTATTGCTTTAGTGAGTGTACTCTTCAAACATTTATTGTACAATGGTTATTGCAGGGGATAAATAATGCATACGAGGGAAGAAAATTTACATTATAAGTTGATTAAACTGCTTAACAGTTTTTAGCCACTCTCTAAATAAGGTTTTTTAACCAGATTTAATCTATGCAGTGTTTCATGTCCAAAGAACTAGCATTTAATCTCTGTTTAACTGAAATTTAGTTAGCAATGTTGACACCTCTGCATTTTAACACTGGGATTTCTTTGTGAGACACAATCCCTTTCACTCAACTTAATATCCCATCTTGGTCTCTAAGGGAAAATAATTGAGTTTAGGCTAGTTCTAAATAGCGATAAGGACAGGGAACACAGATGGGTATTTCATTGATTAACACTAACACTGGCCTAAGGCCTTGGTGTCAGGCATTAGATTAGGACATTACTTAGAGAATGACAGAGTTTTGGCACTTTATTCCTCCTCAATAACATTCTTTCACATATTAAGTTTATCCCACCCTAGGTAGCTACTTTATCATGCAGAAGGCCTTAATCCACTGATGTGACTCTATCTGCTTTCACTTTGATGCTGCCTCTGTTTACAAGAGTAATGCAGCCTGTGTAAGACAAAGTACTCGTGACAAGAACAACTGAATAAGGCTTTTAGATGCACAGAGCTCTGACCTAAAAAAAAAGGAAAAAAAACTTCAATAAACTTCAAAATACTCCAAAGCAAAAGAGAAGGGAAAAAATCAACAAAAAACAGAGGCTTTTTGAAATGAAGTTATGTTGTTTGCATCATGAAGAAGCAGACATGAGTTTTCCATCAAGAAGATTCAACTTTACTGATCTTCTTGTACTGCACTTTATCTTTTCTTCACCTTTGACCTTCCTTTCAGTGTCTCCTCAAGGCATCATGAACGTAAGCCTTGTGGTGTTCTTTTAGAAGTAGGATTGCTGCTATCCCCTCTGGTGAATTTAAGCAGCTGTTGGAGTCAGTGACAAGGTTGGCTACAGATTTGGTGTACTGGCTGGGAAAGAGATTATGGGTCAGTCCCCAGTGCTGGGAGACAAAAGATTCAAGTAGTTCAGGATTTTTTGGATATCCGAAAAAGATTTCATGAAATTTGTAAAGATCTAACAGTGTATTGCAGGTTTCATGTGGTCTAAACAGCTTATAGCAAGTAAAACTCTAGGTAGCCAGTAAGTGGTGTTTTCACAGCAATGCTGTTTTGCAGAGGTGTATGAGGTCTTGTGTAATATAACTCCACAAAATTGCATTGCTGAAGACAGAAACTAGTGATTCTTAGCACTTGCAGGAATTGTGACTATTAGGTGGACTGCCAATTTTATGAAACTCAAACTAGATTATTGGTGTATTTATTAGAGGAAAATGAGTTGCTAGTGAGGCTTTTTCTCTCTAGTTAATAGAAAATTTAATAGACTGGCTATTGAGAGTGTCATTTTGGATTTTTTAAAAGCTCATTTAAAGAGATGCTAGCAAATTTTTCTCCTTTTTTCTAAATCATGGGAAAATTTTTGAAACTCCAGAAAGATAATAGAGTCCTGGGCAGTGAGACAAAGGTTCTGACCTTACTGGTTTGAATCTAATGAAGATTTTCCTCCTACAAACAGAGACTTATTTAATTTTGTTTGAAGTGTCACTGTACCTGGATTCTGACTGAAGGTAGGAAAGGAAATTGCCTTCTTTCAAAGTTTCAGACAGCTTACAAGAATTGTTATTCTATAAGCCTTGTAAGCCTGCTGTGGATGTTGGCAACAAGGAAATGTTATATTTTTATATTTTCATATAAAATAGTCCTATTAAGAATGTTTAAAATTATCCACATGACACAGGGGTTATCTTAAATTGTTATTGTTTACATAGATTGAAATTCTGGCCTTCACTGCTCAGAAAGAAACATGTGTTTTCTTTTCACTTAAACTGGTGCAGAAAAGAAGTAACTCCATATAAGTCAGTCCAGCTGAATAAGAACCAGAGAAAAAGATCTGATGGGTGGCATTTTTTTGCATCATTGGGATATCACACTGGGATATTTCCCTTTTAGAAGAAAGAGGGAAAACTTATCATGTGACTTTTCCAGACCTTAAATTTTATATGGTTGCTCCCATCTGTTTTATAGTTTGTACACTGTATGGACAGTTTGTTGTTCAATTTTCTCCACAAATTAGATGACTTTTGCTTGAATTCCCTAGCCAAAATCCTTTCTGGAATTATCTCTTTGGAACATTATGATTATTTTTATAATGATAACAGCTCTTAAGTGACTTGTGTTACAGAGAATGCTAAAGTGGCCTCCAATTCTACTTTTCAGATCATTAATTATTTTTTGCACAGCAGCTTCAAAATGTAATAAAATGTTTGTTCTACTTTTTTTCAGTGACAGCTTCATGGCAGTTAAGTCTGTGGTAACAGGTTTTTTTTGTGCAGTCCTTTTCCCTAAATTTCTTTGTAAATGAGATGTTATTGGTAGTGCTGATGAAAAGGAAGGCTCATAGGACTAAGCTGGAGCCTGACAAAGTGTGACTAGATGCTGGAAAACTTCACCTTTGCTTTATCCTGGCAGCCTTGGCCTAGTTTATCCTTTCTTGGCAGCCTCTCTAAGCAAACAAAGATATAATGGCAAATTATGATTTTTCAGATATGGACAGGGGTTGCCACATAATGCAGAATTTTGGCTCAGGTTTCCCAAGAAGAAAGGTGAGCACAAACATCCTATGACCTGCCTGTATGCTCCACAAAGAGTTTGCATTGGTTTTGACAGCACTTGAAAACATAAAAGGTCCTAACAGTTCAAAGGGTGGTATTTTAAAATAATAATAAGCTGTATTTGTTAGTTCTGAACGCTGAAGTGATGTGAATGTAACTGTTTCTGCCTACCTGTAAGACTTAAAAAATGCTCTCTTTTAAGCACTTACTTTGCATCCTTTTTCTCAGTGTGGTAGGTAGAAACTTGAGATTGTTTGGAGGAGAACTGAGTGCAGTTGTGAGGCTTTTGAGTTCTTTATGTGCAGCAGTGAACAGGCTGGTTTCAGATTTAAGAACATGGTGTTAGTTCAGATCAGGAACATGAGTTTCTCTATAGTATTTACCCTTTGGTGCAGGACATCCTGACAGCTAGGGTTTTAAATCTTCATGGCTTTTTGTTTTTGTTTGTTTATTTGTTTGGTTTTTTTTTTTTTTTTCATTATCAATAAACGGTTCTCAGATAAAATGTTTGCCTCATTTGGC
>VZRX01004500.1:90736-109868 GCA_013398075.1 Notiomystis cincta | reverse complement strand
TGCCGCTGGGGTTTTTAATTTTTTTTGGTTTTTTTTTTTTTTTTTTTTTTTTTTTTGTTTTTTTTTTTTTTTTTTTTTTTTGTTTGAAAAGGGATTATGCCTGTGCAGAAAAATATAGAACATTTCCTTGAGACTTCCTGTCAGCGTATGAGTTTAATGCACATCTGAGACATTGGCAGCACTATAATAAGCCACAGTGGTAGTTACCATCTGTCATGTTGCCAAACTATCTCAAGGCACATTTGTCTTTCTCAGGGAGGGGAGGATATGTCAATGCACTTGGAAATGGAAAGAAAAGCTGTGCTTTTAGCCCACCCCTACCACATAACCACATCTGGTACTTCTGGACATATATAGAGGAGATTTGCTCCATCTACCCAACACTGTGGCCAGAAAGGCAATGCAGAACTCTACTCACTGTTTACAGCTTAGTCCACTTCCAAGGCAGCTTCAGTTGTAATATCATGCCACCAAAATATCACTGTTGTTTATTATTCATTGGGTCACTGGTAGCCTTCCTACAAAGTCAAAAGTGTCAGGAGACAAAGATGAGTTAATGGAGCCTCAGTGGGTCTGGGAATTGCAGGGGTGGGCCAAAGTCTGCAGGTCTTTGCCCTGCTCCTAGATGTAGCTGCTGTGCTGCTAAGCAGGCTCCCAGGCAGGGGCAAAGCAGCTGGGGAGCTTTGCAAACATGTGCTGCTCTTGCTCTTTCAGCCTTCAGAAGAAATGGGCTGTCTGTGCCTGCAGGCCAGGGCACCAGCATGACAAGGTCTGGTGGGAAAATGGACCAGAGAGAAAATGAACCTGGGAAAAAAAAATCCCCTTGAAAACCCCACTCTTCATTAGATGAAGCAAGCATGAGGGAAAGCTGGTGAAAGTAAGTATTAATTCTGAAACACCACAATAATTTGTTGTTTTTACTTTTGAAGTATTCCACTGTTTCTGGAAATAAGGGAGAAAAGTAACTGATCATGAGTGTCAGATTGTGTCTGTTTTGTTCAGGGGCAATTCCTGTGTCACTGTTGGGATGCAATTCCCACTGTCACTGGTATCAAATACACTCTCAAGCACTTGATTTTACTGTCAAAAGTGGAATGATTCCTGGGGGGCAAAATTGCAGCTTCAGTGTTTATTGTGTTCAGACTGACCAAAAATGCAACAAGTTACATTTCTTTGATAAAATTAGACAATATTAGAATGAATTTCATCTTAAATTCAGACTTTTATCTAATTCCAGCCACCTCCTAAGATGACTATGCATGTGAACATAATCTAGACAATAATGCTATGGCAGTTTAAATAAAACTGAAAGTCTTTAGGCCCCAGCTCAGAATTAAAACTCTTAGAAATCTTGTCTAATGTGTTGTTTATGCTGCCTGCCCCCATTCTTTGAAAAATGCAGGCTAGCCAAAAGTTTTTGATCCTTCTGCTATTAACAGATGGTATATGTAGCTAAGGATAAGCTGAGACTATCACTTAGGCCGCAAGCAAAGGGGTGAGGGATGCTCCCCTGTGGGTACCCTTAAAAGGCCATAAGCTTGAGTAGCAAAAATGAAAAGGTCTAGTGCTGGTGTTAATTACGCAGAAACCACACAGAAAGTGCTCGCTGTCACAGAGTTGAGAGGTTGTGCATCCCTTCCAAAGATAAAAGGCATGGTATGAAAACATTTTGCAGAGGACAATGAAGTGAAGATTAGCATAATCTTTTGCAGTATCCTCAGTAAGCTATCCATGAGTGAGCTGCTTTTTTCTCATTCCTTTTGCTCTAATGTCTGGATTTAAGGAATGGCAATGTAAGAATAGGCTTTGTCCTTGAAGCCTGACAGTTGTGTTTTCCCGCCTTCATGTGATCATCCTTGTTGCTAGTGTACTGCTCTTCTAGTAATCAGACAATGGAAGGAAAATGAAGTGTCAGTTCATTGACAGAACCTTATCCTGGCTATGTTTTTGTCTTAATCCAGACTCATCAATGTCCTCACACTCTTTCATATTTCCTCATTTCTTCTGAATCAAAAAAGTAAAATATCTTCTATAAATGTTTGGGACGAAAATAAAAGCAAATAATGCTGGAAAAATCCTAAAAACAGCTCCATGGAGCCTAAAAGAAACATAATAGTATAATTCCTCTGTGCTTGGGAGGAGAGTGTCTGTGGCGGATGCCTGTTTAGCATGTTAAATTGAGCGTGCTTTCATACCTACCTCAGTGAAAATGGCTCTTTAGATGCACGTCCTCTGGAGCACAATGTTTAGTTTTAGCATGGAGCCTTAGCCATATGCATGTTTTGGTTTTCTGTGACTGTCTCTAGGGCTGACACAGTGGCTAATACTCAAGTTTGTTAGCCACTTTGATCCTGAGTGCCCTGTTTTAAGTCTTGCTACTACTGGTTAAGCTAGCACTTTGTTACCGCAGGGATAACTGGAGGATTCGGAGGGTTGGGAGGCACTATCCCCAAGATCAAAATATAAAAATAGGTCTGAGGTCAGGGAACTGTACAGACCCCCAGAAGCTTTTCAGTTTTACAGCTGGAGATAGTCTCTTAAGTATATATAAATCGTCATTAGGATTCTGACAAAGAAGTGCACGATGGGATTGCTGCAGGGCAGGCTCTTTGAATCTTATTCCTGATAAAAACCACTTCTGGCTGGCTGACAGGAGACAAGGCAAGTTCAAGGAAGGCATTAAAAACATCTTAAATCTATTGACGGCAGCAGAAGTGTTGGGATGAATAGTTTGGGATTAGGATGAAAATTTCTGAGTGCAGTCAGGGCAGAGAATTTGGCTCCAGCTGGCAATTCTGGGGAAAAATATGTTTCTGAATATGGTCAGATTCAAATAATAATGCACAGGATCACTGTGAAACTTTCTGAGAGGGAATAGTTGATTTTTTTTCCTCCCTTCCTTTCCCCCCCAGTCTCCCCAAGGAAAACCTCTGTCTGATTGAAATATCACTCTAGCAGATAGGCAGGCTACCTATCAAAGAACTCCATAGCACCAGTGAGGCAGCAGGAGTGGATTTCAGGGCACTGATGGGCACCTCTGCCCTGCTAGGAGCAGCTGCAGTGAGACATGGCACCAGGAACTCCCCATGGCTGCTTCTCTTTAGCAGAGCAGAGGGGCAGTGTCTTTCTGGGCAACCTGGGATGATGGAAGGCAAGGTGCCTTTGTCTAACTGGGGCCAAAATTTCCTTGCTGAACAAGGAGAGCATCACTCCTCATCTTTGCAAATCAACAAGCAATGCAGCTCCTTCCACACAAGGGCTGAAGGCAGGCATAGTGTTTTTAGCCTTTTCTAGGCTGTGGCTCCAACCCAGAGGGTTTGGATGGCATGTGTTTGTGTCACCACATCAGTGGCTGCCCACTTGGCAGTGACATTCAGTTTCCCAAATTCTTCATCTCCCACAATAATGTGAATGTTAAGAGTGTTTGCACTAGAAAACCAGTAATGTCTAAGTCCTGAACAAGTAATTTCAGTGTACCTGTAGACCTGCTGCTCTCAATCAAGCAAGAATCTGCTGCTAATTTTTATTTGGGCTTTGCATTGATGTAAGAGCACTGCATTGGTTAGAGTATCACACTTACCCCAGGTCTTCATGTGTAAAGCTCTATTGCTTTTGGACCTCCTGGAAATACCTCTGTGAAACTGAAGGGAGCATCCGTGTCTGCCCACGGTGCGTGCGCTGTAACAGTGGACTATGGGCAGTGTGGCTGCTACAGCACAGGCTGTGGTAGCTCCTTCTGCAGGCACAAGAAAATTCTAGCAGGAAGACTTTTCCCTAATAATACAATAGAAATTGTGTTAATTTTCTTCCTAACCGATAGTCAGTGGAGCAACGACTGAAAAACACGTGCTTGGTTTGAAAGACTTGAGAACTGAGCATACCTGCAATGGAGCATCAGCTTGTACCTCCCCAGCACTGTCCAGAGCCACAGGATTCGAAACTCCAGTAGGTTATTCCTCCTTGAGACCTCAGAGGTACTGTTTTTTTCCTATGATACATGGACAGTACATCAATATGATTGAGATCTAACCTGGCATTTTGCTGAGTGCAAATGAGAATGTCTCTGTTAAAAGAACAGTTCAGTGAGAGGGTGACAAAAGGCCCTAGTGGTCAGTTATCCTAAGTTCTCTGCTAGCATTGAGAGTGGTTATCAGCATTCTGTTAAAGAAAAAAATAAATTGCAGCTTTTCTATCCAACCTAGAAATCTGCCCCAGCCTAATGCAAGCAGACAGGTTCAGTGCTACCTAAAATTATTTTGCCTTGTCAGTGAACTGTGGTGTTTGCCTGTTCATAAATACTGTGGACACCTTATTGTCTGCTCCACTGCCATCTGACACACAAAATTGAATCAAATACTCACAATATCCAACTTGTTGTCAGATATCAGATACAAAAATAAGCCTGCTTCCCTTTGTGTTTTAGCTATCATGTTTTGTTATGTCAGACTCTGGGATCATGTTATGTTTGACTGGGTCCCCCTGAAAAAGAACCCAAGTGATCTGCAATTCATGCTGATTTGAGCGAGACAGCAGTTGGTGGGTAGCAGATAATTGAAAGTTTGCAAGGCATTATACCTAGCTGTCAGCACAGCTCTGGATTTGCATAATTGTTCAAAACATCAATGAGAATTGTTACATTTAATTACATCTTATTTACAGGGGACTCACTCCAATATTTGATTTATTGTTAAGCAATGGAACAGACTGCCCAGGGAAACAGTTGAGTCACTGTCACTGGAGATATTTAAAAAATATGTAGGTGTGGCACTTAGGGACATGGTTTAGTGGTGGACTTAGCAGTGTTGGGTTAATGGTTGGACTCAAAGATCTTAAAGTTCTTTTCAAACCTAAACAATTCTATGATTCTATATTTGAAAGAGTGTTAACTGAGGGACAAAACCCCTGAACCTATAGATAAACAGGAACCAGCACATGAGAAAGCTCATTATAAATTTGCTAATAGTTATTTTCTTCTTTCAGAAGTACTTCATAATAAGATATCTTTAAAGCATTAGAAGTGATAGCCATTTAAGCTTCCCACAAGTGCGTGGCAACGGAAATCACAGATTGTGAAGAGAACATAGACATGACAGCAAACATCTCACAGCCTTCTTGATCACTACAGAAGAAGCCAGGTGAGATTTTATTTCTGTAAAAGTTCCTTGGAAGTGTGAGGGCTTCTGTGCAGGGCTAGCACAAGGATCTGTTGAATATTTAGGATGGCAAAATTTAAAACATACACATAGGCCAGGAAGCCAAATTACACAACAGTGTATGCAGTCCACAGTGCTTTCCAAGGCATAGCATGCATAGCATTTCTACTACCACCTTTTCTTGGGTACATTATTCTTCATAATGCCAAGCAGCATTCAGAACCCTTCATTCCCATGGTCTGTATTCATATAGGGTATATCCTGCTTTATTCACTGTTATGAATATTTGCATCAGTATTTGGATTTGTTCACACAAACGTTTGCAAAAGTGATGCTTTATTCAAATAAAACCTCTTTGTGTGAAAAAAAGAAAAGGACTTTAACAAGAACATTAATCTTTTGCTACTCAGCATTCAGTTTTCTCTTGGAGAGCTGTCATTCATTGGGTGCAGACACAATATTGCATGACTCAAGCAAATGATCATTCCTTAAAAAACTACCCAGGGAAGCAAGCTGCTCACTAACTCTCCATAGGCTCACCTGCACCTCACTGAGAAAATTGAATGAGTTCAATGGGATTATGGGGAATATGAAAAGCTAAATGTGTGTCTACGTGTTGTCAGGATCAGGGCTGATGCACACATCCACCACTATCAGGAGCAGTTTGTGAATTATTAATGATAAGAAAAATTGCCTAAATTAATTGGATAATTTATTTGTAATGAATAATTTGAGTTCTCTATTCCTGAATGTCTTCCTGCCCTTGAATAAAGCAGTTTGGAGGTGCTGCCTGCCTCTTGTTTCGAATGTAGTTAAAGCTTCAATTAGGCTTGCCTACATTGAAACTTGACATACCAGTTTCTTTCACGTATTTGTACAGACAGAGAAGCAAGTCTGTGTTTGGGTTGTATTTTTTCAGGGTTTGAAGTCTTGTTCAAAGATCTTGAAAAATTGAATGACTGAGGACATAGACTGGAATTCTGCCCTTCAGTTTATGTGCAAAATCAAAAACATGCAAAGTTTGGTAGTATCTGAGTTTCATCTGATAAGGCATACATTAAAGTATAAAAAGAAAGCCCAGAAATAGGAGACTTGTCAGTTTGAATGTTAGTTAAATAAGTACATAAGATAAACAGTTCAGTGAGGGTTATGTAGCTGAATTTTCAATCAGGATGCACAAAAGGCTGTTGCAACAGCATCTTCCATTACCAAAAACATGTAGAATTTGTTGCACAAAGTAGCAGACGTAGTTTACAAAGGAAATTCTACCAGTTTTAACAAATCTTTCTTTTCAAATTAAACATTATTAACCAACTCAGAACACCAAAAATCCCCTTAACCCTGAGCTCTTCCAAAAATCCAATATGCAGCAGGTTTTGACTGTTCATTTGTCCCTTAATTAGCACTGAAAAGTCTTTCTTTCAAAACTGTTTATTTCATACCTGCAAACAGGTACTTCATGATACTATATTTAGGTAAATGCATTCCTCTTTTTAGTTTTAATCAGAAAATACATTACTGTTGCCATTCTGTTGAATATAATTGGATGAATAGCTGAATAGTTTGTGATACTACCACTTAATTTCCACATGGTACAATACACTGTTAAACTCTTTCGCTTCATTATAGTATTAAATTTGAAATAATTGGCTGAGAAATTCAAGGCAAAATAAGCTTTTAAAAAAAGGAAAGCAACAATTGATGTTTAGGTGGTGTCTTGGGATGATACTGCTTTCTCTTCCAAAAGATGGCATGTTTTTGGCATGTTTTACAAATCAGTGACCAGGAGCAACAGTGAACACAGGTGACATGGAGCTCTGGAAGGTCACAGCTTAGAGGTGGGTGGAGATGCAGCTCCATGGAGATCATCAGTGAAGAACCCTCTGTGGTTACAGCCCTATTCTGTGGAACACTAAGGGAACACTAAATGTGGTGCATAATCTTAGCTACAAACAAATTGTCACATATTAAAGTGTCCTCTTAAGGTTTTTAGGGCCTTCCACAGGACTCAGGTTTCTGTCATGAGAGAAGAGTCTCCTTTCATATCTACAGATATTGTATATGAAATTTAAGCACTACTGTTTATTGTGTTTTTTCACATGTGTAATTTATCTGGATTCTGCAGGTATACTTTTTTTTTACATTGGTGTTAATGTATTTTTTTGTAGAATATGTGTAAATAGATATGAGCAAACTGTGTAAAAGTTATTCAGCTACCCAGTGAACCATGTAATCTGTTGATTCATAGAGACAACAGATAATAGAGTGAGATATTTGCTTTACACTGTCTGTATAGCATCTAGGCACAGAGTCAATTTGTGTCCTGTCGGGGCATGTTGTACCACACTATATTATCACTTTGAGGATAGGCAATTTGGGTAATGAATATATGAGCTGGTGGGGGTGGAGAAGTATCTCTGGTATTAGCTATAAAGTGGAAATGTTGAACCAAGGTTTTGGCTTCATCCTGGTTAATACAAAGCACAAACATCACAGACAAGCTCTTTTGCTATCTTGGAAACAGTATTGTTAATTAGCTTCTACCTTCACCCTTATCATATCACAAAAATGAAAACAATGCACTAAACACTGACATTTTCTTTGTACAGCAGGTATGAGTAAAAACGCCATCCCTTTGGGAAAACACAAAAATTAAATGGAAGTAAATGAGCATTTTGAGAGCAGTTGAAAGAAAATAGCTACTATTTGTTATGCTTGATGCAAGGATCCATTTGACCAGGTTGTGGTTATGCTCAGCTACTGCAACAGTCCATCCCTGTACCTCTGTTCCAGCCACTCCCAACAGCCCTAGGGCTGACAGCTGTGCAAATGAGCAGGAGGTGCAGGGTAATGACAAACAGGCCACCCTCTGTCCACTGCCCAGAATATTCTTCACAGCATCAGAGTTTTGTTTTCTTTTTAATCCTTCTCTTAACAGATGATCTTGCAAGCTGTAGACATTTGCATGACTTTTCCAGGAAGGTATGTCCAGATTCCTGACAGGTATTTACAAAAGAGAATTTGTGAAAGAGAGATGTTCCAGGGCTGAATTTCCTCTACTCCAAACATCTTCCCTGATATGCTGACAGTATGTTGTGCAATGCAGGAAAATCTGGACCCAGGTTCTATGCCAGGTGTCAGAATGGGTTTAACTGTGTTACTCTAGACCTCTGCCCTGAATAATTTGTCCTTTTAATATAGAAATGCAGGTTAATAGATTTAAGTTTCTTATCTCTGATACCAGTACAACTGAGCTTGGTTGAAGATGGCTCCAGTATTGCTGTGCAGCCAGGGTAACAGGTGAGTCTCACAAATATACAGGTGATCCAAAGAAACCACTAAACTGTGTCCTATGTGATGGGAGTACCTAGAATCTGTCAAGCTGAAATTAGCTCCATCCACTTAGCTTTTCCCCATTTTCTGATCCTGCCATCATCACCTGGAGTCATTGCTGAGATCTGAAGCCTGCAGAGGGGAGTGGGAACGAGCTATCCACCCACACTGTGGGTGACTGTCACATCAAGGAAATCTCCATACATCAGATATGAAGCCAAACAGCAAAGGCTTAGAAATGGAAAAGCTGGGTGAAACACATGAAAATCTTTTTTCTTTCCTCACTAATGGTTGGTGATATGTCCATAAACAATCATTTCACTCACATCTCACTCAGGCCTCCTGATAAGCTCTGCTTCTGATATCTTGGTTGGCTTCACTTTGACATCTAGACTTAACTACAAATTTTACTTGAATAAATAAAAAGTGCAGATAGTCCCAGAACCTCTCTTCCCTTCATCCCCACACCTTCTACCACATGCACCCAGGGTACTTTAGTACCTTACTTTTCAGGTAGGGCTGGCCAGCCTGCCCCTGTGTCCCAGCCAGAGAGCTACCCCTTGAAGGTAGCTGGGCTGACCCAAGCAAGAACTCCTCTTCTTCTCCATGTCTGCCAAGTGCCACAGCCCCCTGGGCCATGATGGGCAGTCACAGAAAAAAGAAGCCATGTGGTAAAATCAATGCTTAGTCATGATTCTTGCAGAGGCACACAAGTGGGCTTTTTTTCCTCTAAGTAATGCTATTTATTGTCTGTGCTGAGAAGCCCAGGTGAAGGAAAAGCTCAGCATTTTGATATGCATTGTACAAACACAACAAAAATCAGGCTGTGTCTGTGTAGGGGCCAGTTAGTGTTTGTGACACTCAGCAGGAGTTTTTCCCAAGATGTCTCTCAGCCATGGGTGCCAGGTGAGTTCAGCTTCTTTTATGCCTTAGAGTAGAATACAACTTGGAACAGAGCATGCAAGGAGGCAGCTTTTGATTGCATTAGAAATATTAATTCTCAATTTTTAGCTGCTTATAAAGCACATTTCTTCAGCAATACCTCATGCTGTTAGTTACTGCTAAAACATCTCTGGGAATGGCTCAGAGATACCTTTGTTCTCAGATCCTGGTAATCTGTTGCAATTTGATAATGTACCTCCAGCTCCAAGCATGATGAGGCAACTTGATTCTTCTCATTCATCAGCCACACAGCTTAATGCAAGCAGGGTCAGGGTGAGCTTTTAACTGGACTGGATCACCTCCCTGATGGGAAGCAGTCTTTTGCTACTCAACTGTTGTTCTCCATCTCCAACAATCTCAGCATCTGCAGTGGATGTTTTGGGCCCAGTTGGAGTAGTTCTGTCAAGGCTTTCATTTAGGCCAGGAAATAACCTCTGAGTTGTCCTGAGTTCTGCTTGGATTTGGGCCAACATGTTCAAGCATTGCACATGCAATAAATAAAATGGACTAGAGAAAATTTGTTAGTCTTACTTAGGCTCATCCCTCTTCCTTGAAAGCAAAAGAGGAAGGAGATGAAGGGCTGTGTGTTTCATTTTTAATTGCAAAAATTTTACTATTGGAGTGACTGCCTAATTATGTAGGACCTTCTCCTGATGGGGATTGGAACAGAACCTCTCAGTTTCCTGTCTGGGAAGTTGTTGCTGCTTTACTTGGCTTAGCTATTCCAGAAAAGCCTGACAGAATGGTGAATTCCCCTGCCATCCCAGTACACAGATCTCGTGTGTTTGGTATACACAAGAACACTCTGAAAGAGAAGTTAGAAAATGTCATGTGTACTGTGTACTATAAAAATTTCAGTTTATCTTGCATGTATTTTTAATGGCAGCCACTTTCCAGCTTCCTTTTGTTCGATACAAACAGCAGACTTGTTCTTGAAGTAAACACTGTTTTAGTCTTCTGGTTTTTCTCTTTTATTTCATTTCAGTTTAGTTTAGTTTAGAGCTTCTGCCTGAGCAGCCAGGGAATATATATAATAGGGCATGAATACATTCTTATAAGTATTAGAACAAGTATGGAAACACAGAGCCCTTAGTGACCTTGCTAGTCCTCTGCTGATCACTTGTGTTTGTTGTTGTAGGAAGGCAAACATAAGTATAGAAGTGTTATTGAACAGAAAACCCTTCAAAAATTTCACCAGTCTTTTGTATTCAAGTCGCAGAGCAATAGGGGGCCGCTCTGCTCAGAAAGCATACTTATGTGAGTATTAAGAACTGGCTGAGATAAGAAGTAAAGCTTAAGAGACCTTCATCATTAGCTGCTAGTGGTGGAGATTAGTGATCCTACTACAGGATTACAGATGGAAAGAGTGCTAGTGTTGGTTAATTGTTCATTAATGCTTGTAAAATAAGATAGCACTAGTAAAACTTGCTATTGTCTGCTCTCTCAAAGTAAAGCAAAATTGGATCTGCTGGTCAATAGCTGTATTGATGTTAACAGGAACATATTTAACAGATCATTTTACAGTGTAAACTACTATCCAGCTCTTTCAACATTTAGTTAGACACTATTATCTCAATTAGAAATAATTTATGTTTTAAATAATCTGTTCTCTATGTGTGCACATTTTATACTTTTAATTAGCAATGCCTTCACCAGGGTGCTTTTAATATTTCAGAGTTTGCATATGAATCTCAGGTGGAACATCACCTCCCTCTAGCCTCTTGGATTTATTTTATTTACAGTATCTTTAAAATTGCCACACTTTCCCACCAGTGCTTTTCTGTACCGTTAGGGAATGGCAGCCACGGTCCAGGTAGCAGAATCCCTCTCTTAGGTGCAGCCCAGGATTACGCAAACTTCTGCCAGCAAAAACCTGTGAGCAGGATGTGCATCAAGGAGGATGAACCAGGGCTTTGCCTCTGTGTCTCCTTAGGGACTCCCTGCCACGTGCAGCAAGGCTGTGTTTGCTGCTGGAGGCTTACACTTGTCCTCTGTCTTGCTGGGATGCTTAGTCCGGGCTGCAAACTGGAGCTCCTCGTGCTTGTGGCCGAGGTGAAGCCGTGCTGGGGTGGTGGTGTCACAGTGCAGACACTCCTGTTCTGCTGCCAGCCAGCCCCTGCTGGGCCCTGGCACTTCCAGCAGCGAAGGAGTGCAGGCAGCCCCTCTGTCCCAGTGAGGGACCAGGTCTCTCCTGTTCCTCCCACACTGCCCCAAGCACTGCTCCCACAGCAGCTGTCGCTGTGTGCCCAGTGCAGGCACCTGTGGGACACACGAGTGTCCTGGACTGGCTGGAGTGGGACTGCCAGGATATCTTCCTCCCACAGCCAAGTGGGTCCACAAAGTTTCTGCAAAGTGCACCGTGTCTTTTGACAAGAAAAATGAGGTCCTCCCTTTCTATTAATACAAAATAAACTTCAAATGAAATACTAATCCTGGAAACAGAAAAAAAAAAAAAATCAATGTGAATCATTAGTGCTTTCACCAAAAAAATTATTTCACAGCAAGAAGTCTCAGTTGTTCAGGAACTAAAAGTACATATTTTGAAGGCATGTGTTTTAAAGGCAGAAAAAAGCTCTACTGCTTACAGGTTACTTCCCTGTAGTTGCTTGAGCATGAAAATAGAAGTCTCTGCATCTTCACAGCAGACACAACCTCGTGACTTCGTCACACCCTCACCAGATTTACCTTTATATCTTTAGTTGAAGATAATGGTTAAAACCATTGTTGAAGATGATTGGCTCTGCCCTGATCTTGGCTGCCTTATTGGTCCCTTGGCAGCAGTCAGAGGAGCCTGAAGGGTGGCTTTAGCCTGAGCCAGATGCCACTGGCCCTGAGGGACTGGTGCAGCATCCGGACACTGACAGGGCGCTGAGAAGTCCTGGCTGGGTCCCTTGCAGGCAGCAGGAGAGGTGCTTGGCAGTGTGAAAAGCTGCCATGCTCTGATAACTGGTCTGAGAGGGGCTGCATGTGTGGCAGAAATAAATGCAAACACTTCTGCTGACTGCTTCTAACCTATCTGCCCCAAAATGTCATCAGCTGATGCCAGAGACCACAGAAACCACCAGGGCTCCAGCGGAGGGGTCATTTCTGGCTTCCCACTGCCCATCACCTGCAGCCCTGTCTGCCAGGGCAAACGAGCAGGGTCTGAACTCCAGACCTATGTCTTGTCCCGTGGGGAAATTTGAATGCAACAGTGTCTCTGTCGGTGGATAAGAAGAGATACTGCTAGTTAATTGCCTCAAAAGTGTTAACCAACAGCTCATTAGTCTTAAAGGTACAAACTTGATAACCCTTTTTATGTGGCATGGAACGAGACGTGCATAAATAATTGCATGCTGAGACCTGCCACTGAGAGACAGAAGATGTTGGTTTAAGGCAAAGAAAAACAAAACCTCACTGAAATATTTGGGAAGATGAGAAAGATGCAAGTCACAACCTCAGTTTGCAACACAAACCCAAGCCCAGCCTTTCTGTTTCAATACGAGTAACAAAAAATAGCTAACTTGTCTGTGCTGAGAGTTAACCCCAATACAGAAAACCACCCTGCTCTTAATTTAGTACCTAAGGACAGAGTGATTGTAACAAATGTTGGAGCTTTCCTTAGTGTTCATTGCGTATTCCTCTACCCCAGTTTAAAGGTGCTTCTTCAATCACTGCAGCTGTAAATTACCTTCTTAGCAAACTGTCTTAGATCAGACTGGGCAGAACCTCTGGGTCTGACAGTAACTTCAGTTCAGACCATTCAGCAGTAGCATGACAGGCAAAGAAAAATAAAGAAATCATTACTGTGGCTTTGTTACATTGATGGAAAGCTATGGATTTGGAGCACATCCCTCCTGTGATATTAAGGGATGGGTAAATAGGATACACCACTGCATGGTAGCTGTGGTTTAAAATCAAAGCATAAACAGCTGGACAAATGTGCACTGTAGCCAGATAATCTAAGGAAAGCAGAGTGCTACATGAACACGTCCAACTTGGGAACATGGCAAGGTACTTTCATTTGAATTTGAAGTGTACATTAAAATGTCATTATATGCAAGCACTGGGACTACAGCCCTTATATGGAAACACTGGGATTGCAAATTATTAGAAGGGGAAAAAAAGAGAAAAGATTAGTCCCTGGTAGAAATTTTCCAAACAGCTGCAGCTAACATATATAATAGGTGCTAGAGTAACTGTATGATGCTGATAGAGACCTTCAGGAAGAAACTCTTTGTCTGTACCAAAAATAAGTGAACAACGAAGCCCCTCTGTGGCTGGATGAGAGAAAGCGTCTGAAGAGGGGTCTTGCCATTCATTCTACCTCATTACAGGTATCTGACTGATAGCAAAGCTGCATCTCAGTGCAGCAGCTCATTAGTAAGAGAAGACTCTGACATTAGTTCAGATGTTGATCGATGTGACTGGTAGTGTGAAGTCAGGATTTTGTTGTCAGATGGAGCTTTATCTGCATTGCAGCCTGGTGGTTTATAGTGGAGATTCAGTATAGGGAGAATGTGTTAAACTGTTTGGGGCTTTAATACCTACCCAGCCATTTTCTTCTGTTGCGCCTTCCTTCACCTACTATGCCATAGCAGGCCAGGTGAAAAGGTCATGAAAAGGCAAAGCACATTTTCAGGGCTGCCTCCTAAAGCCCAGAGCCTGCTCAATGCCATGTGTTGTGTAACGTGAGAGAGACAGAAAGTTAGATCATGGTGCTGCCTGAGGTGCCAGAAACGTGCCCACGTGTCCGTGCAGCCTGTGTCAGCCCGGCTCTCTGGTGGGACTAATACTGCTGATGTTATCCAGTCTTCTGACCTAATGTCTCATGACAGAAGGGAAAAGTCTTGTGTATCTGTGTTCTATTGGAGCATTAATGGCAATTTGCAATTGTTTAGCATTAAAAGCCTATCAAGCATGATGTGGCCTTCCAGAGGGCTTTGTCCTTAGCGTGCTGCAGATCGCCGAGCCCGCGGGCAGCTCTGCTCCGCTCACAGTGCTCTCCATGGCTGCTCTGGGGCAACAAGCCATCTGACTTCACGCTAGCTTTGCTTGGCAAGATCTTTTTCCAGCTCACCCATTCTAAGCAGTTGATGGTTCCCTGCAACCCTTCGGACCTACACTTCAGTTTCTTGTACGCTACAATCGAGCTCCCTCTTTTTAACTTGTTATGAGCCAGCACATGATGGGTGAGCCCCCAGCGTGCCTTGGGGTACATCAAGAGCAACAGAGAAGTAAAGACAGCAAATCTACTTCAGCAAATTAGCAGCAAAAGCAGGCTCTGTTGAGGAAGTACTTTTGAATGCCATCATTTTAACTGTTCACTATGGAGTAGTTCTTAAATGGCATTTATATTTAAGTCACTTTATTATATTATTCCAGCCATGCGAAGATGTACTACAAATTTACCAGCTCAGGCACAAAATCTATTCACCCACCCTTTTCCAAGGTGATGATAATGGACCCCCTCCCTTTTCCTTCTTCTTCCCTCAAATTATTATATTTTGCTTGCCCATCAAAACAAATCACTCAACTTGCAAGGTTCCAATAGGCAGAATGACACAGTTGTTGGTTTGGTTTTTTTTTTTACATTTTCCTGCCATTGTTCTCTGCAGAAGATTTCATGCACTTTGCTTAATTTTTGTATGGTAACCATCTTACTGAATTTTGACACATGCCACTTAGTTGCAAAGCAGTCAATGCAATATCATTTTTCTTCTATGGAGAATACTTTTGACATTTTTTTTGGATTTTTTTTTTTAATGAAACCAAAAAGGTAAATAAAAGGTATGCTTTAGATCAAATTTTAATTTTTGTGTCCCTAGTTTCAAAGTTCTTCCTCAGGTTTTTGCCCTCTGGAATTTTAACCAAATAAAGCTGTTCCAAATGACATTTCATGGTGTACACAGACCGTGCTCATGTCGGTGCTGGGCACTGATGGGTGCCTGGGTTAAAAGGACCAAACTCTGCCTGAGAGAAAAGACCAATGGCAGCTGGGCAGGATACATCCTGCTCCTGGCCTCCTCAGGCCCTTGGGTACCCCAGGATCAACAAACAGTATTTAACCACTGCCCACTTGTGCTGCAGCATGCAAGGGGCTCTGGATGTGCTCTCTTTCACTGACATATTCCAAAAGCAGCACCGTGAAACCTTAGTGCCAACATTTCTGGATGTCCTATGAGCCACCCACCCTACAGCTTTTCCTGCAGGAGGAATTTTTCTCCCCTTTGAGAAGCAGCTCACTGCAATAGACCTTATTTCCACAATCGCCCCAAAGCAAGGATTCAGTTGTGCATTTTGCAAATGTGTTGTTTTGGGCACCTTACCTGTTTCTTTTCTATTCAAAAATCAATATGACACTTGCAAAGCAGCTCTTTTCCTCACCTCCCTGCCACCTGTGTTGTCAGAGATGCTGCAAATCAAAAATAAACTAATCAGTTATTTTAAGCCAAAGCTTAAAAGGGTATTAATTCAATGGGATAAACTGCAGTTAAGTAACTTTTATCAAGCAAGCTGGGTTAGGTGGTTAAAAGAAAGAAAAAAAACCTCTAGAAAACATACAGTAGGTAGCAGTTTATGTGTCAAGAAAACTGAGAGAAATTTTGACACTCTGATGTCTAGCAGATAGCACTTAAATCATTTTTCTCCAAACTTCAGTCATAAAACTTCAAAGAGTTTTAGCCATAATACAAATTTTTAGACTAAGAAGCGGTGTTTGAAGTTATTTTATAGGATTTTGCTGTAAGGGCTCCAATTGATTTGTAGTAAGATAAAAGAAGAAAACTTTATTTTCGAAGCTTTGTCGGAAAAAGCTTAGCTTCCATTGGCCGTTTTGCCAATATGCCTTGAGGGGATGATGATGTCGACACGGATATTATATGCCTATACGAACTGAACTGAGTTTACACCTCCTGCTGTTTGTGTTATGGTTAAAATCTGTCACAAAACTGGCAGTGATTTATTAAATGTTTAATGAAGTAAGACAAAAACTTCAAGAACTACAAACAGAAAAGTAGAACATCACATTAAAGTATAATAATATAGGTTACACTTCTGATTTTTTCATATTTCTTTTGCTAAAAATGTGAAAAACACAATTAGAAATCAAGGCAGTATCAAAAGATTATGGGGTGTCACAGATCAGTCACCAAAGGTTGTGCTTCGCTTGTTCACTTTTTTCTTTCTAAACAGAGGAATGAAAAAGGAATATGAAATAACAGTATGCTCACAAAAAAACCAAACCAACACAAAGCAAAACTCAAGCTGGCATTATAGGGAATCAAGACTCAGCCACAGAAAATTTTCTCTGTTTTCAGAAGAGCAATAATAAATGTGACTCAGTGCTATTTTACTATTGCTTCATGTCCCAGTTAGAAGAATATTCTGCTCCACACCACGCATTTTAGTGATGTTTTTCTAATAAACTATTTTTAATTTTAACCAATGAACTTAATTGAAACTATTATTTAAGTGAAAAATTAATTGTTAAATGCAGGACTTTATGCTATTTTCCAATAGCTTTCAGAAGTTATCATTCCTCCTGACACAGCTTTATGTTTTCCACATTATAATAAAAGACAATATTTATATAAGCCTCCTGTCCATCAGTGTGTGTGACTGTTAAAGCTCAATAAGTGTACTCCTGCACTTTTTGGCAGAGGTTATTTACATTTCTTTGTATAACAGAGACTAAGTCTATACTTTAGGTTTAATTATTTTTCATTGTAAAATGTAATTCTTGTTATTTGACTTGCCTGATTATTTATGTACATCCTGAACTAAAAATTCATTAAACACAGCAGGAGGGGGTTTAAGAGTACAAATTCATGTTTATTCTGTTACTTAACTCAAAGGACATCAGCCGTCAGTGCACCCATACCAACATGGTAATTCACTGAGAGATTTGTGCTGAACCTTGTGGGGCTGTTACTGCTCATGAGCCCCTCCAACCCCGAGGGTTTGAGTTGCTCCAGAGGCTTCCTCCTCCTGGTTCTCCCTCTTCCTCAGTGACATTTTCAAATCCAACATTTTCTGTCTCTGGGAAAGCCAGCAGAGCAGCAGAAAGCAGAACTCCTTTCCAAGCCCACCTTGTCCTGCTCTGCTCCAGTTTCGTGCTCTCAGACCTCCAGGGTACCCTGGCCCTGACAGAGCCCAGCAGCTCGGAGCCACAGCTTTGCATTTCTGTGCACTGCAGTGGGCAACATTAATTTGTTAAATAAAGAAGGTTTTCACACAGTGTAGATAAGCACAGCAGCCACTGCCATTGACAGATCCCGCCTATCATGAATGACTCGACCTTTTTCCCCTCCTCACCCCTGGCAGCAGCTCAGGGTTCAGCTGTTTGCAGGGGTTTTGGTTCTGCCACTGTATTGAAGGTCCCAGGTTTTAAACTGCATTTTTTGTGTCCTTTGGGATATTGGTAAACCAAATTAATAGCAACAAACCCAGAAACTTCCCCAATAATAACAACAACAATAATAATATTAATAATGATCCTCCAAATAAATCTCAATTTAATTCTTCTATTGCTGCTGCTTGTTCCTTGCTCACTGGGTAAAGGGCTGGGTGGCATTTTGCCTCCAAGTGCTCAGCAACCTGAGGGTGGTCACAGAGGAGAGTTTTGAGCTATTTATCAGGTAAATTTAGATGTGGGGAAAAAAGCTTGTAGTTGCTCATTTTTGCCCTCGCTACTGGATGTCACTGCCTATGGCTAGGGTAGAAATATTCAAGGTTGCCATAATGCAGCACACCAAAAAAAAGGTGAATGACATTGGAGATATCCTTAATCCCTGGCCTTATATATACTAATCTGCTGGGATTTTTAAACAGGTTTATTCTTTCAGCTAGTTTTTAATCAAGTGAGTCTCATATTCCCTGTAATATATAAATGATCACAAAATAACTCATACCTTTTTTTTTTTGCTTAAAGAGCAAGACATAAATACTACCTACATATTTTTTGCTATCAAGTCTGATTTTTTTCAGGCAGCTAGGTATTGTCAGAGGTATTCCAGCACGTAAAACAAGTCCATGGCAATTGGCTCCAGGTAACTATTCTTTCTATTTTTTTCCCCCACCTGTGTTTGTGTAATATCAATTTGCTCATTTCTCCAGTTCCAGTCCCGTATTTCTGGCAAGCAAGCTACACGTGCCTCTCTGGGACTCTCCTTAAGGGACCCTGGAAAGAAATGCAGTGTTTCAGACTTTATTTCCATAATTTAAATGGATTTTTAAAAATATTAATAAATGCTTCCTTTGCTTCTCCTGGTCTAAACATTTGAAAAAATATTTGTGTTTGTCGAAGCCAAGGAACATCACTATGAAAGAGGATTTCTGGAGCCCTCATGTGCAGCAGGGATTTGCAGAAGTTAGTGCAAACTTCATGTTTCTGAGCTTTCGGGCTGTCCATTTTGTAACCCTGGACATCTCCAGACTACAACAGAAAATAAAAACTATCTTCAATTTGTCTTCAGTCTCATGGAAATCAACATGGAGAGTCTTATGTTCCTCTGGTAAAAGAAAAAAAAGGGAACACCTGCTTCTATTACAAATGTACAACCTTAAAAAAAATAAATTAAAGGACAAGCCTGACCCCGGGGCAGGCAGTTCTGTGTGCTGAGGTGGCGTAAACCTTAACCCCAGCCTGGTCTGACGGCAGGAATGCTGCGTGTATGGCCGTGCCTTAAAATACGGGCTTGAAATTAGACTGAGCAGGCTCCTTA
>VZRX01004500.1:74211-89324 GCA_013398075.1 Notiomystis cincta | reverse complement strand
CCCCCGGCCCCCGGCCCCCGCGGGGCTCCCCGGCGGGGCGCAGGACGGCCCCGGGCTCGGCCGCGGCTCGGTGACCGCTCCGCGCACGGGCGATCAAACCTCCGCACTCCTCGGCACTGCTCTTCTCCTCCTCACACGTGCGTGGAGTGGGAGCTTGGATGCACCGGTGAGCTACCAAAAATGCCAACAGGAGTCTCTTCTGCCCGGGCACTGATACAGCCTCCAAAATTGCTGGAGATGAAGGCATGCGACATGTTGGGGATCTCGTAGGGTGGAAAATAACATCAGGAAGATTTGAAAGAACACTAAAAATATATGTGATGTAAAAAAAAGAAAAGGTCATTAGGGGATTTGGACTTTAACCTGAGCATTTTTTTTCTGAGGATTTGTTTGGAGAGTAGCTATTTTACTGAGCTCTTTATGGAAAGCAAGTTCCACCACTAATGTATGTGGGGATCACAGACACTTTGATAGTGTCCCATCTGGACTATTCATGACTTCAGTCCTGCTTTTATAGTCTATACTTCATGTATTCATTTTTAAGGAACATAAAATTATAATGGGACAGGAAATATCATGGTTTTCCTATCCATGTAACCCTGTAGAGATTTCAAATAGGAATGTACTTACCCAGTCTGTTCTGCAAGGGGGACCTCCACTGCTCTTGTGTATCTCCAGCTCCTAGTCACTCTGAGGTTTAGATTTGCAAGGTGTTCAGTCCCAGCCTATCTTTATAAAATAACAGCAAATTTATCCCTCAGCACTCACCTTTCCTCAAAATTCAGTTCCCAAAAAGAGCTCCTGTTCATTAGAAATGGATTTCCAAAATCTACAGATTCACATTTGTCCCCTTGATTTTGGTATAACTATAGACAGGAGAGCCCTGTTGGTCAGAGCATGGTGCCAATAATGCCAAGAGCACGGCTTTGATACCCCTCTGGGCCATTCACAAGCGTTGGACTTGGTGGTCCTTCTGGGTTCCTTGCAGCTCAGATTATTCTGTGATTCTGTGTCCATTAGCAGGTTAATGAGGTAGCAGCGATTAAAAAGTTGTAATAGATTTATTTCAGCATGAAATGTAGCTGAGTGTTAAAATCTCATCTCCCTATGCCAGGATACCCGAGTGCACCATGCTAATTATTGCTAAAAGAGCTGGCCTGTGTCTCCTGGCGAACAAAGAGACAATTCCTCCAACAGACCAGCCTTCCTCTGGGAGTCGTTGGGGCACGTTGGCCACATGCAGCCCCAAAAACTGAGCTCAGCAGAGGCAGACCCAGAGCTAGACCTGGCTGGGCTGTGGGATCCCAGAGCTGACTCCTTTGAAAAGAATGCTGATTCAGGAAGATAAAAATTCCATGTCTTTTAAATGAAAAGATTCAGAGAACTCCTTCCTTCAGGAAAACTGCTGAGGCATGCTGCCATGGCTGGTAAGGGTTGTAGCTACACTATTTTACTTTGTAGGAGATTTTCATAGAAATCACCCTTTCGGCCTGGTGAAGAGTTACACCTCTGTGGCATTGTGCCACAGCGTGAAGAGGGAACTTCTGAAGGGTGTTACTGATGAGAAGGAGAGGATGGGCTTGGGAAAGACACGATGTGGCTTCCCAGGCACTAATATTGTGCAGAGGCTGTCATCTGCAGGATTTGCTTGTGAACCTCCCTCTGTTATCTCCCTGGCTGTCACTGCACCCTGCTCTGCAGAGCACTCACTTCTGCACAGGCACCTGCACCCCTGTGCTGGCATCACCCTCGAGGACCTTCACTGCTGTCTGGGGGTTGAAGGGCTTCACAGCGCTCCTTGCCTGAGCCACAGGTGGAAAGGTGCACCCCTTTTCCCCACATCAGTCCTGGCAAAATGTTTGCACCCAGAAAGATTTGGACTGGCACAAGAAAACAGGATTTTTATAAAAATTAGCATCCTCTACCAAAAAAGATTTGTCCCACGCTGAATGTTCTACTGTGTATGCATACTGTAAATTACTGTTATATCGTGAATATAAATACTTACATTCACATCCTGCTTTCCACCACTGCTGGAGAAGCCCCCTAAGCCTTCCATGAGCTAAGGGGGGACTGAAAAAGGCAGCAACCAGTTCCAAAACTATGCAAAAACACTTTATGACCTTCCTAACACCACCCAGGTGGCACTCAGAGCCAGCACACTCCTACTCAGGCACATGCTGGACCACAGCACTGCTCCACTTCCAGCAAGCTACATACATCCAGGCCAAAAAGTGTAAGGATGACTCCATCAGTTTCATTAAATTTCAGTTAATGTAGTAACACAGAAGGGTTCATTCCTCTGCAGTTACAGATATTGATAACAAATTCTGAAACCTCAAATGCTCTCACAGTGCAAAACTGTCTGTTTCTAGCCAGATGTAGTTAGAATCCTGGTAACAATGTCAGACCCACAGGCAGAAAGCATCGACTGGTGATTTAAGTCAATATAAATGACATTAATGAAGGTATTGGATAGATTTTCTAAGGGAAGCAGTGAGGTTTTCACATATTTTGGGGTTCTGGATAATGTTATGTTTTCCCTGAATTCAGGGGCATCAGTTTGAAATGCCGTAACTTGTAATAAACATATTCTACAGTGGCTCGAAAACTTACACAAGATGCATGTTTCTGTGAGGAGTATTTTGTTCCTCCTGTAGGCTTTTATCTGGCTAAATCTGCTCAATATATTAATTAAATATAAACTTCAAAGCTGATCTTGCAGTGTTCATCGACCGACAATAGCTGATGCTCAAGTATCCTCTCTTAAATGCATTGTTCTTGTTCCTTTGTAGCACAATACACAACCAAAGGGGACTCGTAACTAATCTTCTCAATATTATCTCTAATACATTTGCATTTAATTAATTTATCTAGCTATCAGTTGTCTATTTTAAACAATTCATGTTTAAAATCACACCTTGTGTACAACTTTCCTCCCAGGAAATCCATCAGGAAGCACTGTCCTTTGGGGAGTAACACAGTCCAGGACTGCATTTCACCCTTTTTATTGGATAGGTCATTGTTCACTGTCTCCACAAGCTGTTGGACCTACACTGTGTTTCAGAGGTTTCATATCCACAGCTCATTCAAATCAGCCCAGAGCATCCATGCAGCCAGCCCTTGTTCCCACATCTTCATGATGGAACTGCCTCATCCTGTCACAGTCGTCTTTGATGTCTCTCCACTATCAGTAGGAAGAGACAGCTGCCTCAGGGCAGTTCCTTCAGGAGCTGGACACAGGCTGCTGGGAGGAGGACAGGGCACAGCAGGTTCAGTGCTGCATGTCCCAGGTGGATGGCAGGTTAACCAAAGCAGGGTATTGCACAGCCCCCCTGAGGAGGCCTGCATGTGATGGAGCGTGGCAGGTTGACTGCATGCAGGCAGTGGAATGCCCACAACTTCCTAAAGACCTGTGATCAGAAGGGATCACCAGAAAATCCCACCAGGACAGGTGGGAGGGACTTGACGGGGTCTCTCAGTCTCCACTGACTATTGAGGGAACCTTAACAGCTGTTTTGTGCCAAGTGTGGCGAGTGAGATGAATCCCCCCGTGTCATGAGCACGTGAACTCGTTCCAGGGGTGGGAGCTAGCAGGGAGCCAGCTCCTCTGCAGTGATTGCCTGCATCCATGCTCAAGCCCTCAGTAAATGCAAAGTACCTCACTCCTCAGAGAAAGTTCACCTTGCATGTACCACAGTAGGAACTTGTACACATGCAATTACTGCCACTGCACTGTAAAATTATCCCCTAGCTGTCTCTTGGTGTCTTATTCAGGTGCCCATACCTTTAATCTTGGTGTCTCCTGGCTCCCAGTTTTGCTAATACACTGCCTCTTTTGCCTGCCACAGTTCACTGAGGCTGTGTACAGGTGTTAGATCCACCTGCATGAACAGCCTGAGGCTTCAGTCTTATCAAGTACAGAAAAACCTGATCCCTGCCTGTGCAATCCTCCACTCTAAATTCCTGCTGACAGTCACCTGGTCTCTTAACTTCCAGTTACAGGTCGGAACTAAAGCCTGCTGATGCTGTGGGAGTCCTTCCATTGATTTCCACGAGCTCTGGATCACTATTTCCTGTCAGCCACATATGTAGACAAATATCTGAACACCTTCACCTAAGTAGTTCAGATAATTGGAGTATTACTGCATTTATAGATGCATTATAAAGAAAGACATTGAGAGATATTATTTATTCTAATTCATTGTTAAAAATAAACCAACGCCTTGTATACAATTGGAAAGGGCTCAGAAGACATCTGTTTACCAATTTCCTCCTGGTAACATCACCTCCACAGAAATAACTAAATCACCTTCACATTCCTCTCGGTGAAGCCATTAAGCCTAGAAACATGCTGGTTTGGGCAATACAGAAATCAAAGTGGTAGCACAGCAGAGAAGATCTGTGTTAAAGAACAAAAATCCACAGGCTGCTTCAAATATCAACAAGGAACCCTGAAATTTTCTATCAATTTCTTTTCATGGCCTTGTGACATTTTCAACTAAAAACTATATTGCTTAACATCAAGGCACTTTGAGAGAGCTTCAGTTGGAAAAGGTAATTTTTGAGTGAGACTTGGCAGAAAAAGGTAATTTTTCAGAGAGGTTCACTGGAAAAAGGTAATTTCAGAACCAATTGCTGCATTCTTTTGCTGTTATTTTGTCTCTTTTCTAAGTAGCCCTAATGTCATTCATGGGCACACTATGTCAATACATCAGTACTGGCTAAGTCGTTTGTGCAAAGTAAGTTTACAGAAACTGTAGCTTTAGGCTATGTTATTCCAGGACTGTGAAGATCAAACAATGCAATTTCACTTGGAAGTTTCATCAATTTTGCATCAATGTTGATGCCAGAGCAGGAGACCTGCTCACAGAATCATAATTTCATCCTGCTAAAACTTTTGTTTTTGATAGAGAATCTAATTTCATATGATAGGTTATGGAGTAATACCATGTATTCATAATACCAGTCTACTAGAGCCATATTGCTTTGCTATAAATTGAGGCAAAGGTAGAGAGGAATTTTTAATAGCTCATCTGAACCACATCAATTTATACTGTTTTGGGATATGAAGGACAAAACCCCCAGTTTTTTAATGCAGGTGTTATTATGTGTTATTTGTACAAGTGGAAGAACAAGAACAACAGAAAGCTCAGAGCTTTCATCTGCTTATTTTCTGAAAGCTTTGGAAAGGGAGTAATGTATTTCAGCTTTAATGGCTTGAAATAAAAATCTCTGAAAATTATTAGGCCCCTCATACATGTATCCTTTGATTGCAGCTCTACAGAGAAATGAAGTAAGTCTTGCAATGAGAGACACAAAAGTTGATGTGTGCATGAAGAAATAATAAAAAGCCTCACATTTAAAAGTAAAATAGCAAGAATGACAGTCAAAGAGTTAATTCCACCCTATCTGTTATGCTTGCATATATGCTGAATATCAGATTTTCATTCATTTCCTCTCTGCTACCCAAATAATCAGAAGAGAGTATCCAGTGTTCAGCATGTGGACTGGGCACTGTGCCAGGATCCTGCACACAACACCCACCTTTGGCACCTCTATGGGGAGATCTGCTGTGGCAGGAACATGCTAAACCTAAGGACAGCAACTTTCTTCAGCTTTAAACTGCTCATCTTTCAGACCTCTGTAGTGGCTTCCTGCAGAAACAGGTGCAGGTGCATCCCTCAACTCGGCAGTGAACCACTCTCTCCTTGGTGAGGAGCCTTCCAGGACTGGGGTGAGAGGGATAAATCCACTCCAAAGCCTCACACATCATTTAGAAAGTACTGGTTCTGTATCTCCTGCAATTAGGTTCACATACAGCTGTGACAGTGGTTTCCTGGAAGCACACAAGCACAGGCTTCCTTACACAGGAAGCTATCAGGATACAGTATTGTAGTAGTTCAAACCCATTTTTGGAAGTTCAGCCTAGCTAAAGGCCATATTCATTAAAAAGTTATGTAGCATTTATAGATTTCTTTTTTTTTTTAACTACCCAGAAACATGTGGATGAACTTTTCAAAGTACAGTATACGCTTTTCCAATCCATTACACTTCTTTTTTCCCCTGAGCGCCAGCAGCTACCTTTCTGCCACGCTCCCAAGGATACACAGGGCAAAAAGGGGGCAGGAGCAATCTCAAAATCTATTCCCTCCTTCAAACACATGAGCTGTTGTACAATTATTAAAAGCAAACCTGAAAAGACAAGTCCATAGTGTAGCTGGCACAGGCGCCCTGCAGGTCGTGCTCTGGGCACTTCCAGTACCTGAGCAGGGAGCAGCTCTTCCCCTCTGCTGCTCTGGGAGAGAAACACACACCAGTGTGCCCTGTCCTGTCCTGCCACCAAACAGAGCCAGACCAGGAAAGGGAAATGAGCACCCAAAACTCTGCCTGTTGCTTAGTCAGAGGCCTCTTCCACAAACCTGCATACAGGCTGTACCTAAAGAGTTTGGGGCAGCATTTTCTGTCACAGGGCTTGTTCCTGTCTCTGCAAACGTCCAGCTGTGACTCTGGAGTTCTCAGCACACAGCCTCTTCCTTCTACCCTCACTTCTAATGCTCGCATCAGAGCTTCGAGGGAAAGATTGGCACTGCTTACTTCTTCCCAGCTGTTGATATCTCAAAGTAGGCTGCAATCCAAGCTCTTGGCTGATTCAGATTACATACCTTTCTAAATTTATTTTTAATTTGAAGGATGGATATTCCTAACAGATCAGAAGGAAAAAAAATCAAACCAAAAAATCATTCCAAGGTAGAATTGAAAAATGCCTATTCAGAGTTTCAAGTGAGGCGGTAATTTCACTTAAAAATTTGATTTGTGGCACAGTTCATGGGATAGAATATTTGGCCTTAAGATGTACGAATGTCCTGTAACTTGTTGCTGTAACACTGATGAGCAGGGTGGGTGACAACCCTACCCAAGGTCCACTCTGAATAAATCCCATCAGTAATATGGCTTTATCAACAGAGCCTAATGCAGCAGGGAGAGGGGCCACCAGAGGCGTGTAGAGCACCCCGTGGCTCCTGCTGCTCTGCATCTCCACTCCCCTCGCTAAGGACGAATCACTCCATTTGTAAAACAAAACTTATATTGAGTGAAAGGGAGCAAGGGTCTCAAGGTTCCTCAGAGCTTAGGAGGATGAGCCCTCTGTGCTGTGGAGGCAGCACCCGTTTGCTCTTTGCGTGGAAGAGCCGCAGGGTGTCCCACCGCTGCTGCCGCCCGCGCGGCCGGGGCTGGCCCGGGCAGTCGCTGGTCTCTGCACAGCACATCCCACATGCCAGTCACTTGGTGCAGAGAAGGAACACCAGGAGGACAATTGATTAGTGAGGGAGGGCAAAAGTCTGCTGCACAGACTTAAGGCATTTTATTTTTGCTTTCTGGTTTCTTTTTATCTTCTCTTTCTCATGTGGCTGGCTGGGCTCCTTTATTCTGCAGCTGTGGTGCTGAATGCTGATGACAGTGTGGCATTCATTTTAGGGGCAGTACATGCAGGCTGCAAATGTCTGACCTTTAGGAGGGAAAATGAGTGGAGACTGTGGTTTTATGGCTGAGAGATAATAATGCTTTACCTCTTGACACTTATTTGGGAGAGCGATGTCGATATACACCTCGTCCTTATGTGTATATTCAAGCAGCACAAAGCAAGTGTCCAAAGGAGCAGCAGCACAGGTAATTGATAGCTCCTTTGTGTTTTAATGTTGCCCTGTTTTTATGGGCTTTTCTTCAAATCCTGCTGCTAGTTCTAGGCTGCTGCTGACTTGATACTGCTCGGTCTCAGATGTGATACTATAAATATGATCCAAAGATGGGGTTGATCGTGGGACCAAAGCTTCAGGTATTAGTGGAAAGTACCTATCAAGAGAATGTGCTGGAAGTTCCTCCCAAGTGCCCAGCACTGGAGAGCCTCATCTCCTGGGTCCCAGGGGGAGTCCCAGGCTCGGTTGCTCCCACAGTCATGCCATGTTGAATCACACAACAGGTTTCATATCACCTCAGCACAAAGGCAGCCTCCAGGGATGCCAGCTATTAATTCCTAATCAACATGCATGCAAAAATGCAGAGCAAGACTTTCAGGAGTGGCAGTGCTGGGCCTGCCTAGGTCAGTATTTAGTCTTTGAGAGCCACTAACAGAGAGAACCTAAAGGAAGCCAACATGTCAACATCAGTGGGCCCAGAAAGGCTGATTTTGCAGAAGGGGTAGCATGGAGATGTAGAACCCCCAAACACGTCGCTCGCTTTTGAAACCTTAAAGATAAAATGGTTGCAGTTTAGATCAAATTTAGGGGAAAACAACCACTTAATGGAATTCAAAATCTTATAATGTTATTTGCAAGTATGCAAGTACCTTTACTATAAATAATAGACGGGTGCATATATGAGTATACACATGCACCCACACATTCACATGTGTATGTATATGCATATGAATGTGTGTACATATACACATATGCATACATATATACATATATATTTATATATACAAATACAATTTCAGTAAGTCCAACCAGTTACGGGGATTTATTAACAGAGCTTAATGCAATGCAGGGAAAGATGCCTACAATATGTATATATAACATATATATAAGGTGCCTGTAATTTTAAAATTTTTTTATACATATAAAAAATATATATAATGAGAGAGGGAGCAGGAGAGAGAGAAAGAGGATGAAAGAGAGGTGATATTGGAAATGCAAACAGACCACCAGCCCAGGGGGTGAGAGATGTTCCCATTACTTATCTGGAATATGCTGATGGCCTCAGCCCAAGTCCTGACAGACATGTCTGCCACGTCACTTCAGTGGCAAGGCTTGTCACAAATTGAGGGCACATTTGCTTGCAGACAGCAAATAAAGCCAAAGATTGAATGGATACGGAAGCATTCTTATCCTGGCTATTAATTTAGGGTTTCTGGTATGTCCCAGGTCCACTGGAGGGGAGGACTATCGAACTAGCATCTGTCAAACCACACACTAATTGCACTGAGACAAATGGAAAAATATAATTTGCAGGTTTTGACACGTGGCAAAGTACAGTACAATGACCTGGCTGAGAAATACTTGCCTTTGGTCTCTGCTTCCCATGGAAAGCACATTCTATTAACATTTATGTTTATAATTATCCTGCAATTTTATTTAGGTTCAGTTGAACAGAGGCAAAACATGGCACTTTTCTCACAGATCCGAGCAGCTGATGGGCAAAGGTTAATTTGTCAGTACATGGACACATTAGCTTGTCACATCTGTTATTAATTGCAAACAGATATATTAGTCTAATTAAACATTGCAAAGGACTGACCTAAATTGTTCAATGGTCTGTAGCTACATATATTCTGCTATTAACACACTTCATGTTTCATGTTTAGCTTTTGCATACTGATGAGAAGTAGCACTCTTAATTGTAAAGCTAGTTATGTGTCTCGCAGTCACCACTTACTGCTGGTACGGTTAATGCGCTCCAAATGTAAAAATAAAACACATGTGACACAACCATGTGAATTTTCTGTCAAATAGCAGCCATTCCTCCTCTGCCGTCTCCATTGCTCGCCCTCCTAAATGATTATTTTCCTTGGCAGCTGTCTAAGTGGCTTGTCCCAGTCTAATTTCAAACCTCATTATTAGGACAAACAGTTGTGGCGCATCAATAGCCCATCAGGATTAATTAAACTGGGAATCAGCAGCTGACTGTTAATCAGATCATTTGCAGTTGATCAGTGTAGGGACTATCATCAAGATATTACTGTAGTCATTTTTTATTATGTGTCCGCAGCCCGTAACAAACCCAGTAATGGCTTGATACAAAATATTTGCCTTGCAAACAGCAGCTTCTTAGCAAGTGTTGGGTAGTGCAATTACTGCTTCAGACAAGATAACCTCCAAACTGTACATTTGTGACCTGATTCACTTCGTCCTGCTGGCTTTAGATGCTCCACTGCATGGGAATAAGCAAACCTCTGCTCTGGAGGAGTCTCATCTGGTCCTGAGGCACAGGATGCCCAGCACACCACATCCTCTACTCTTGGTCTCACCTTTCTAAAGCACAGTTTCCTTAAAATACACAATAGGATTTTTTGTTTGTTTGTTCTATCACTGCTTTTTCTATAGTAGTTCTCTAGAAGAAAATATATTTAAATTGCTAAAGGACTGTATCTGCACATATAATTTGTGGTCAATATAATCTGTTACAATGATGTGCAAGACCTAGGGAGTCTGAAAATCACTATTGAAAAAAAGTCAACAGAGAGGAAGATGGTTCAATTTATAACACAGAATCGTGCTTCAAAAATGAAATTAGAAGAGATGTTCCTAAGGACATATCTTGCCTAAACACTTCCTAGACAAGTAACTAATTTTTAACTTACTATGGCAATAATTTTAAACAAATCATTGTTATATAAAAAGACTATAATCTGGCATGATTCAAAAACTACCTTTAGCGTGTGTAAAGTGGCTTTTCACAAAGAGAGCTTGTGCTTCTGGGAACAGCTCCCTATTTACTCTTTGAAGCAAACTCAAACACAAGTGGGAAGTTAGCAAAGGGCAGGCATACAGGGAAGTTTATTCCTGATGGAAATGTCAAAAGTAGAAGGTTTCTGTATTGTATTTTTCTGTTGTGTGGACAGACAGAGAGGCGACCACATCAGCTATCGAAAGATCATCTGAAAGAGTAAAGAAAGAAAGAACATAATTCAAAGCATGTCCCTATCTCAGAGGATATAAAACAGAAGGATGGAAACTCTCAACTTCATCATCACATAAACAGAGTCAGAGTCAGAGTGGAAGTGATATATTCACTCCTCTTTGCACTCAGGGGAGGCAAAAATCAACTATATATTTATCTAATATACGTATGGTTATTTATAACAAACAGTAATAAAATGATAGTCTATGGGATTTGTGTGAGCCCATAGAAAAAGAAATCCAATCAAGGTGAATTTCCTGAGAAAAGACAGTACCCAAGGTATGGCAGGAGGAGGTATCATTTTTGATGCATGTCTACATGAAGACAGACAAGGAGGTGAGAAAAGCTGCATGTCTGTGCACTATCCTCAAATGGTTTTCAAATAAGCTGTGTATCAATCAGCAAGTTTTCTTGCTCTTATTTTCTTGTTCATGGAACTGATGAGATACGAAAATTCCTCTGCAAATCATTTTCAATGACCAGTGGCTACTTTGAGGTGAGGCCCTTGTGCCCTATAAAGTCTTGAGGGCTCCAAAAAGTGACTCAGACTTTGCTTTGGGCCACGCTTACATTAAGGTTGGTTGCCCAAGGAAAGGAACAAACCCTTGCCACTTACGGTTTGCTAACACTGAGCACAGAGTGTGACAGGACCCTCAGAGCTCTTCCTCCTCCCTGCCAGCCGGTGTCTCACCATGTTTCCAGGGTCCCAGTGGTCCTTCCTGGTCTGTGCCTCACTGAGGGGCCATCGACAGCCCCTCACCGCATTTCAATCCTTGTAGTGGCCAAGATGAGAGAACAGCCAGAAATCAACAGTCAAGGCCCCTCCAGGGCCTTGAGGAGAAAGGCAGGGTGTGCTTTCCCCAGAAAATGGTACGATTTGAGTGTGCTGAAAAGGCTCCAGCCATTTCCCATGAACTGCATTTCTGCACTTTGATGAGCATTTTTCCAAACAAAGCCAACGGAGGAGTCTACCCAGAACCCTGTCTAGGGGGGTAGCAATGCTAATTTTAATATGTGCCTGGTGGCTTCATTATCTGAGATTACAAAGATGGTTAAGTAAATTGACACACTCTGTGTTGTTTAGCCAACAGAAAATACCCCTTGGTGTGAGGAGTGTAAGGAATGTGTCATTCCTCAGTACATTATGGCAGAAAAAAGAATCTGGTATTAGAAGAGGAAAAATCCCAGTTCTGCTGTTTCTTGCCACCCTATCAGCCTCGCTGCCCTAGGCAGGAGCTGTGTTTGCTCACACTGGAGGGCTGCCCCCAGACAAAGTACACACACGTGGCTGATAACACATATGCCCCAGGCATTGTGGTTTAGGTGACAATGAGGTCAACTCTTTACATTACAGATTTATATAAGGCTCAATTTCTGACTTATCCTGCCATACTAGAGGTGTTTGCTATCAGGAAACATACCAGAAAATGTGTGTCTGCCTTTAAAGTATTCGACATGCCTCTTCTCCTTGATGATAATCGCTGGAGGAGCTGTGCAGGCCATGGTGACTAATGCTATGCCCATATGTTCTGGGTGCAGCCAGTAGCACAATAATTTTTTTGTGAGCAATCTTTGATCAGCTTCTGACACTGATGAGATGGAAATTAAATTTTACATGCTCTAATGGCACTGTCTGGAGAGAGCATAGTGGAATTACAAAAAGAGACCCGGTGCAAGGAAACAAACAGAATCTGCCTTTCTGCAGCCAGTTAGAGCTCACTGGCTGGCAAAATGCTTGTAAGGTGGAAAGGACAAACTTCTGCCCCTATTCCAGTCAAGTACTCCAAATGTATTCTAGACACTGACATATGAGAGAAATTCACAATAAAAAAAGAAGAGATAGCCATATGGTTTACCTTTAATGATTGGCCATGTAAGTAATGTCCATCTGGATATGTGAAGCCATCAAATGCATGATGGTTTATGTTGTTTTAGAAATAGCCATGCATCTTAGACTACCTCTGGATCTGTGGGTGTGCTTTAGCAATCTGTGTGTCTCATACTGCTGCTATGAGAGATAAACACCCACATACAGCAACTCCTTTCCATGGAAAACTGTGTGGCACTGCCTTTTTTGAGACAGAGTAAGGTGTCTCATAGTCTACAGAGAGCCAATCAAAGTCTGCTCTGAAAACTCTCATCTATGCAAACTCTCAGGCTACAACACTCTCTGCAGCATTTCTTCTGGATCTTACAGTTATTTGGTCCTTTTCTTCTTGAGGCCTCAAGTGGACAGGAGTCAGAAGACAGTATCTTCATATGGCCACTGCAGTGATGTTGCTGCTAACAAAACATCTGGATAGCAGCTAGCAGAGACCCACCTGCCCATCAGCTACATGGCAGCCCTCCTTCTCACTCAGAAACAGCCTGGCTTGGTTGTGCGACGAAGAGAAAATGACATCGAGTCCTAAAACTCTAAGGAAAAGAAAAATAGTAAAGAAATGTTAGTTAGGAAAATATAAAGAAGAGAAAAAAAGACCATCTTCTCTAACTTCTTGCATTGAGACAGGATCTGGTATACTTAGATAATCTCTCAAAGACATCTTTTTATTTGGTGGCTCTGTTTAAGATATAGCTTGCTTTTAGTGAACAACTTCATTTTGTTCAGTCTGTTCAGTTCATTTGAACAGTCAGGGACAGCCAGGCCTCAGAGTAGGCCAAAGACTCAGCATCTTCAGCCCAAAAGAGAAGGCAAATCCTTCCACACTCTGCTGTCGTCACGCACGGTGATGGAGAATCCTATTAGCCAAGTAATTAAATGGGTGGGTCTGAAAAACGGCATTGGCTTATTGGGTACCAAATCTTTTGATATCAGCTTTAGGAATAAATTCTACTTGTCTAAGAAAGGCACACCAGTATTAACAATGACACCTTACTGAAATCAAAGGAGAGCCACCCAGCCAAATCTGAGGGAGATTATCAGTGAGGTTATCACCTACCTCCCAGCCCAGCAGGGACTAACCCACCACTGGCAGTGTCCTGTGGAAGAGAGCACCCTGCTTGTGGTGTGGGATGGCTGGACCTGGTTGTTCCTGTGCTGGAAGGATCACTGCAAATGCTCCTCCATGCTGCCCTTTTCCCTTTCGCCCCCTTTTCCCAGAGGAGATCCATGGTTCTACTGTGCAGAACAAGATTTTGTAATCCTGCTGAGTTCTACAGTATAGGGAAACCTTTATCCCTACTTGTCCAGCTGTACCCATCTTATCTCCAATGAGGGGTTATAAAGATACCTTAATCACATTCACTTGTAAGAAATGTAGATACTGACCTAAGCTCTATAATTGTGACCATTTCTGAAAAGCATTTCTGAGGACTTCACTAAAGAGATGCAGGTTTTTAGGAGAAAATGCCTATGAACAAATAGCTGCAACCCAACAGGCTCTTCAGTAGAAGTACACTCTCCTCCCTGGGGATTGGCAGTAACTTGCAGTTTCTGGATATCTGGAATTACCTGGTTTTTATGCTCCTTGGGAGTCTCCACCAGACACCTGATATCATGCTCATAAGGCCTTGTGCAGTTACAGGGCCCTAGTTGGATCCTCAGCAGCAACATGCCACAGCAAAACCTTGAAAGCCATGTCAGATGTCCTGGGTGAAGGTTTTCACACAAATGAAAAGGTTGAAGGTTTTCAACATCAAATGAAAACCTTAGGTGGCTCTATTGTGGAAAAAAAATAATCTAGTAAAAGTAATCAAAATGCAAAACTTTTCCTTTTAGGCTGTTTTCAGTCTGGTTCCCCACAATTTCCCACCTGAAACAGTAACGAGGTTGGGGTGGGGATCAGTAAAGATCTGCAATACAGAGAGAAGACCCAGCCCATTGCCAAGGGAGAAGACTGTGGGTAGAGGACAGCACAAATGCAAATGGCCTCACAGCTGAAAGGGAGCAAGAGCAAATCAAACATCAAACATTCAGAGATCAATCACGAGAGAAGCAGGACAGCTGGTAAATCTGCTCACCCCTGTGGGGCTGTTGGTTCTGAATCAGTCAGGGGACTTGGCTTTAAGTTATCAGGCAAGGTTTAACACTGGTGCTGTCTGCAGGGGATGCCCTGTGCTGAGCTGCCCTGGGGGCTCCTCAGTGGCTGCCGGCTGAGCGGGTGCAAGCAATGCTTGGCCATGCTCCTGTGACCGCATGGTGAGGCCTTGCCCAGGTGATGGCAGTGGCCAAGGGGAAGTTCAGAGAGGTGATGCCAGCCCAGATAAATATTCTGCCTTTCCAGGGTGTGGGTAATTGAAGTTAAAGTGTAAAACCTGGTGTATTACTGACCTTTTAAAATGTCTTCTTCCTTCCACCACAATAGGCTGGTACCCCCTCATTGCAGAGGCCACATTTTTGTGACAGCATTACAGTGTGGTTATGATCAAGCAAATGGCTGGAAATTAAAAAAAAAAAAAAAAAAAAAAAAATATTACTTTCTTTCCCCTCTGCTCTC
>VZRX01004500.1:43230-74175 GCA_013398075.1 Notiomystis cincta | reverse complement strand
AAAAAAAAAAAAAAAGAGATACTATTTACCTGTCCATGTCCAACTCCTATGTACCTCAAATTATTTGTTAATTGTGAGTGCTTAAGGAGCTGTGTACTGTGAGCCCATACAGCAGAGCAGCACAGTTGTGTTTTGCCTCATGCAGTGTTGATACTGGACTGGGATGCTTCTGATTCTGAATATTTATAGCTGTTAATGAACAGTGTGCAAAGCTGAAAGAACAGAGCGTGATTGGCAGTTAACAGGGTGAGTAGGTGTTGCTGGCACCCAGAAAAAACAGAGGTGAGACTTGCACACTGGACCAGCATCCTAGGGAAGGCAGAGATGGGCACCCATTACAGGAGCAGATGAAGTTATTTCTACAGAGGGGCTTCCCTGATTATACCTATGCTTTATGCCTGAATAGCCCTGCCAAAATGCAACTACAGATCTCGGGCATCATATTGTCCTGACAGAGTTTTGGACTAGGTCACATTTTTAAAGAGGGAGAGAAATCTTTCTGTCATCACACATAAGGGACTTACATTTGTGAACAGATTAAACTCTGGACTGTGAGTCCAAAAATACGCAAGATACAGTCCCTCTTTTATGCCCTCTCAAATGAAACGTGCTAATAACAGACATTAACAACTGAAGCCTTTTAAGATGAAAAGGACTCTGTATTTGTTCTCTTCATGCTTGTTAAATGTTTTATGGTGACGCTTATTTACTGTCAAGAAAATATTTCCAGTGGAGGCAACGTACATAATGATAAAAATAAGCAAGCACTAAAACTATTTTTTTACTGACCAGAGCACCTTCCAGCACTTCCCCCTGGATTCTTTCACACAAAGAACATATTGTCATTGGGGCCATTATAGGGCTGTGCTGCTTTGCTAGGCTCGGCAGGACTCAAGGGAAACGGCTATAGATTGCAGCAAAAAAGTCCATCAGACAGATCGCATCTGACCCCACTGTTTCCAGGAGAGAATGCACCAGAACACTCCGGCTGAATAGACAGATTTTCCAAATGTTTTAAATCAGTTTTGAGACAAAAAGGGAAGATGCTAAGGAATGGATTTGGCCTATAAACATTAAGCGATGTGATGCCCATTTCTCTAGGAAGCTGACATTAGGGGCTTTCTTGTTGATGGTGGACCTGAAGGAAAAAACCCACAACAATTAAGCAGCAATTGAAGAAAAGCAGGCAAGAAAAGATGGTTATGTATTAGTACAATAGCTCAGAGGCTTTTCATTTTAGGATACAAAGAGGGAGTAGAGAATGCTGTTTTCTTTTTAAAAACCTTTTAAAAATGGTAACTGCATCCTGCTCTTGTAGATGTATTACTTATGACATCCCAGTTTTCATCCGTTCATGATTTTACATTAGAGTTAAATCTCTGCAGCTTGAATCTCACGGCTGAGTTAGCCAGAGCCCATAAAATATTGAAACCTTTAGAGCAGCAGCCAGCCAGGTTGAGAGAAGTTCATGTCCAAAGCTGAGCTTTAGATTCTGAGACATCCCAATTGGAGTGTAGTACAGAAAAAAGCACTGATAAAATTTTCATAAAAATGAGCTAAGGATATTGCTAGCATGCTTCCCAGCATCTATATGAAAACTTAATCTGAGCTAATGGAAAGGATATGAAAGCCTTTCTCAATTCAAACACAGTCAGTGCATAATTCATAAATTATTGTCAGAGAAGTGATTCTGCTCTGAGATTTATTCTCTTTTGGATAGAAGCAACTGGAGGAAAAACTGGGTCTTTTTGACCTTTAATGCCAGCAAATTTTACAGTAGAGCTGTCAATATAACCAAGTAAACCGGTCATTTCTCCAAACAGCAACAAAGTGCCAGTATGTGCTCACTGCAGGCTAATATTAACACAGCCCTTTAGGTTACTTGCAAACCATTCAAAGCAACTGAACCTAAAACATTTAAGTGAAGATAGTTACAGAGAAGAGAATGAAATTTCCATGTTTTCCATGACAGACACAAAAAGGTTCATTATGTTAAGAAGAAAAATCACGCAAAAATATGCTTCACTTCCTAACTCGTCTTCAGCTATGATTACCTTTAAAAGCCTATTTTCCAATTAAAAACCTATGCAACATTCCAATAGAAAATGCATACTGACAGATTTTTTGTTCCTTATATATGCCTCACTTCTAAACAACATAGCATAAAGTATGAAAACATTTATCCACGAGTAGTGATTAAATATTTCAGCTCTGAGTGAGGTTGTTGCACAGTCAATGCACACAATCTGTAGTGAGTTAAAAGCAAATCTGACAGAAATAGTTGGAAATCTGAGGAAATTGTAAATGCAATTAAGTGCTATCAGTAGAAAAGGCAGCAGCTGGCTGATAACATGGCAAGATTTCTCTTTCCTTCAGTTCTGGAATTGCTATTACCTTTTCTCCAATGCAGTGGGCACTTAAAAGAAATCAACAATTGGAGACATTTACAAATTGTGAATCCAGGAATGTTTTTAAGCTGTAAAAATGTATTACTGATGGAGGAAAAAGCACCACTAAAAATGACCAACATAATCCCATCCCAAGAAAAACAAAAGCAACAATCCAATAAATCAGTCTGAGAGAGATACGAGGAACATTTCACCAGAAGAAAGTGCATTGGAGTCTGAAAATGATAACATTTGAGAAAACAGCCTGATACAATGCCATTATCTGCTTCTTTTTAATTCTGTTTAAAAGTGATTCCTGGTGTGTGGGTGTGAGGGAGAATTAATCGCTTACAAGTGGGTGCTTTAAACATAGAGGTGCCAGTAAAGACTGACAAAAATAAAGGTTGGTTTAGGGCACTTTTTTGTGAGATAATGGTATCAGAAAGCAAAAAGGCAGAGAGATATGTGGAAAAGTGGCTAGTAGTACAAGGTAAAAGGAAGAAAAAGAGAAGAGAGCTGAGAGTGATTTAAGACAAATTCTTAGGACATCTACCCTGAATTCTGAGTATGATTGTTGCCATTTCCCAGGTGCAGTATCAGGTAGCGTGTGATCATATCCCTCTCACTTCTTCCTCCTCAGAGTCTCCAGATGTGCTCATTAATCCATTGGGCTCTAATGCTAGGGAGCTGATAACCCAGACCCTACAGGAACAGGGAGGTGCTCACATTAAGGGGCTGATCTCGTGCCCCTTGCTCAAGCAAAGCTCACACAGGGAGATGGATTTACAGGCAGAGCCTCATCCTGCACCTGTGGAGTGACAGACTGTATTGCCCTGCACCCAAAGTTACTCTGTCCTTTGCATGCCTCCTTTACCTGTTGGGGAAGGACACTGCTGTGCCTGCTGCCAAGGGATTTAGCTGCAGTTGCATGTCTTGCCTTCAGCCTAAGCAAACACCAAATTCCTGTCCTTCGGCGGCTTCCACGACCTCGCTCGCTGCTCTGCTTCACACTGGTAATAAAGCCTGTTTTTAAAGCTCCTGTCTTGTCCTTCCCCAAACAAATTTTACTGAAATGTTGAAGGAATGATGCTGGTCCTTGCAACTGATTTCCAGGCCACAATATTAGGTTTATAACACTAATGGTTTTGAGCAAGTCATCTTCCTTGAGTGCTTTAGCTCACACTTGAAAGAAGAATCAATGATTCACAATGCTGGAGAACATGGAAACAGAAAATGTTTCCTTTTCTCATATCTGACTGGTATTATTTATGGTAGTTGAGTAAAAATATGACTGACTGAAAAGAGCAACATTTTCCCTGGACCCATCCACACCAGAGAAGAAAGCCAGAATAACACCTTCCAAACAGAGTAGTGCACAGGTTACATATTCTCAGAATATTGTCTTCTGCAATACTCACCACCAGCTTTATCAATATCCCTCTTTTCACTCTGTAGAAGGCTTTTTTTATTTCTAAAGGAGAGATAAATGCAACATAGGTGTTGCACATAAAAATATAAAAGGTAGTAATTATAGTTTCTCCAAAGTGATCTTGGAACTCAAGAACCACAGTTAATCAAATTGATTACCAGTAGATTGCAGACAAATAGGAGGTAAGGGGTCAAATTTTAAAATGGGCCTTTTTTTTAGTAAGTGTGAACATCCAGAAGAATCCAAAGTAATTAAGTACTATAATGCAGTAATTCCTCCAGTGTTTCAGTGTAAAGCTCTGGTATGATGTGAGCAGGCTGATAACACCCACACAGACACCAGTGGCTGTTCTGACAGATTTGGGTCCTGTTAGTTCCCCAACATAACACAGTGTATTGGGTCCTTCGTGCTGAGCAAAGCCTCGGGAGCAGGGGTGAGTCCTCCGTGCACAAACCCCCCTCCCACTCCAATATATACAGTTCATGTGTTTGTTCATACACTAAAATATTTTCATGACTAAGACATGAGACTGACACTGTCATTTTGCCTGTAAACCCTATATTCAAATTCTATTTGATTGATGAATACACATTACATGATCTCATAAATCGAATAAATAAATGAAACTGCCTAAAAATAGAGTCTTCTTTTCTTCCAGAGAGTTTGATGGTGTTCAGCCTCAGCCTATATTAGTCACCGAGAATTACAAAGCACAGCTGTAGTCAGATATCTTTGGAAGGCAAACTGATTTTCTTATTTCCCCTACCAGTTTATAGAAACAGACATATCTAAATAACATATATTGGGTAACAGAGCTTTTTTAAGCTTCTTGCTCTTGCCTGTTGTTATTTAGCTTTCATGCAGCTGTAGCCCTGAGAACAATTCAAGTTTGATTTTATAAAACCTGATCTTCACCTCTTTCTTTGACTGCATTTAACTGTTGTGGAAATAAGGAGAGAAGGATGCCTATTGCAGCTGGAGAAGTTAACATACCTAAATGGCACTTCTTTTATAGAAGGAAGGTTGTAATAAGTCATGTGATTTAGAGTAAAGGCAGCAGTGTGCAATGGGAGCAATTTTCTGCCCCTCAAACAGCACTTCAGGTGATGTTGTTCATCTTTCTGTGACTCGCTGTGTCAAAGCATGCCCAGAGCAGAGGTGTTCAGGGACCCGACAAGCTGTAAGTGTCCAGCTGAAAAACCTGGGAGATATCCCAGGGCTCAAAGAATTCACTTTTTCAGTTGCTCTGATTTACTTCAGAATGCACCTTTAGGGAATTTATGTCTTCCATGCCTTTAGTTTCCCATTTCCTTTCTTGTCATCTTTAAAAATCCATTAAAGATCACAGAGACAGTTTCTCCGAGCTTCCATTTCTGAGGGGCTGTGGAGCTCCACAAAGCATGCAGCTCCAGAGGTGAACTGACTCTTTTACTCTCTGCACCTTGATGTTGTTAGGACGACATTTTAATTATAGGTGATGGTTACAGGCTGAGAAAACATGCTGAATTCTACAGGGAAACAAACAGTTTTCACTCATAAGGACTTAATGACAACTAGCTAACCAGTCCCCTTCTGTCTGAATAGAACATTTAAATGCAGGATAAAATGGGGAGGTTGATTTCTCAAGGTGCTTGTTTGAGAGATTTAAAATTGTAGTAGTCCTATGTGTTTGTCAAAGCAATCACTCGTTTTTTTGGGTGTTGCTAAAATAAAAATTTTTGAAAGTTAGGTCTCTTAAAAATAGGCAGCTGCAGTAGTCCAGTTTGCATTTGTATTTTCTAGACATTTTGTTAGTCACATATGATGACTTGTATTTCACCTATTTTACAATATTCTTACAAATTTCCGTACAGTAGAGTAAGTTTACATTAAAATGCCACACCACCTTTGCTGTGATTAATTTAGATTTGTCTATCACTGTGCATGCTTGCTGATTTGCCCTGGGTATTATAATAACTAGAGTCTGCTTGTCATTTCCCACTAACATCTCCTCACCTGTAAAACTGCAGTAGCTCTATTTCAGTTTCTGCCATCGCCTCACCTATTACAGTAGAATAAAAGAACATTTCTCGGGTGCATGCATAGGTATTTTCATTATATTTCAAATGCATTTGGACAATTGCTGCATATTGGCACCAAAACAAATGAAATAATTCTCCATATCTCTTCACGTATGAAATGTTTCCTTCCCTGTTTGGATCATGGCCAGCCTCTATTTATCCAGAGCTGGAAGGCAATGTTCCCACATACATGCAGAGCTGTTTGGTCTGTTGATATATGCATCACATCATGTGCCTATGCCTTAATATGTCTGCGTTCATACATGTTTGTCTTTTTGTCTTTTTCAAAATATGAAACAGTTCAGTAGAAAACCTATCATTTAAAGTGCAAAATGTAAAAAGAAATGACAGGTCAGGTAATTTGGATTATTTTAAGGTAGGAAGAACAGCATGTCATTAACACAAGACCTTAGCTACACACACTGTCTGTGACTGCACCAATTTCTTGGGCAAGAATAGTCAGACCAACACGACTGCCAGTGGAAGTGGCCACAGGAACAGACCAGCCATGGGGCACAATCTCTGAATATTTTGGGGCTGTCAAGCTTTGCTGTCCTGTTACTTTGGAAAGATACAGTCCTTCTGAAACATTCTTCTGTTTCCAGAAACCTGCAAGAGCAGATGCTGCAGTCAGAGCAACTTTATTCCCATAAAAAATGTCTGTTCCTAACAAATGTGTCGGGTGCTGAGAGGGGCTCACATTCTTCCCTGGCTCTGAGCAGAGCCTCACCAGTGGGTACCATGTCTGTTCCCACCAGAGAGAGTTTGGCTCCCCTATAGCCCTTGCAATCCCACCTAGAAGAAGATGCAATAAGTGAATTTATTCACCCAGGGGGGTGGGGGCCAGCAAAGAGACAATGAAAAGACTGTGTTAACCTGTGTGGGTACCTCGATGGCTGCAGTTCAGCCGTGGGTGCTAAATGAGACCATTAAACACCGCAAAGCAAACGGTGCCGCAACGCTGCGCAGCCTTGTAATTCATACTGTGTTACACGGGTAGGGGAAGTGGCTCATGGTAAATAGGGTCTCTTTGGATGACTTGTCTCTAACAGTACATTTTCACATAATTAAAGTGGACACAGCTTAGAAAAATTAAAAGGCTAGAATATAAAGCTCAGCTGCAAATAATATTAAATGGCATTATCAATAACAGAGATCCCAGGGTTTGCATATTAATTGTAAGAAGGTGCTAATTTGAGTGTTTTAAGCTTGCATTCACAAGCTTGTTTACATGCTTTGTTCCACCTGGACCTGTTTGGAGGTTTGTCAAAAACCTAACAAGCAGAAAAAGATTGCATTTGAAAATACACATACATGTTTAATTAAGCCAGGGCCACCGAACATTCCTCAATATATTTAGCTGTTGAGATTTAAGCACCACCAGAGCATCAGGCATTATCACCTTTTGAAGTACTGCAGAATCTTTAATATTTAAAGCACAAAGCAGACTTTAATATAAAATTCTAGCAGACCACAGAAGATTAAAGACGCATTATAAATGTGACAGTTTGTAAATGGAACACCAGTATTAAAGGGAACCCCCCTGATATTTTATAGCATATTTTTCAGGTGTATACTAAATTATAAATACAATTAAATAGCAGTAATTATTCTCTGGAAGGGGATGGCAGTTTAACTGTTCTAGAAAATAGTGATTAACAATAATGTAGGAAAGTGGTAGTATGTGTTTTACCACACTGTTCTTGCAGTCAAACTTCATGCAGGTGTCTTCAGCTAATTTAAAACCACCCTGGGGCCCTACATCCATGGGCACAATGTCTTTCTTTCCATGAGGCAGGGAGTGGGAAGGGCTGTTTTCTTGGTGTCCAAAACTCTTGGCTTTTGCTTAGACTACTCAGCTGATCTCCATTACTGCAGGTGCTGCTGCTGCTTTGAATTGCAAGGGAGGGAGGGAGGGCAGCAGGGACACCCCTGAAGAGTTAAACTGGTACCTCTTGAAGAATTTTGATCCTGAATTAAGATGGTCCAATGCTGTCTCTTCACAGTCATGGAGAGAATTTTGAAAGAAGGTAACCCTATTGCATACCAAACTAATATGGCAATCCTGTGTCTCTAGACCAACAAGAGTTAATAGATTGTGTACCAATCCTTTAATTTAGTAAATAAACCCTATGGGACCAGACTTTCCCCTCTCCCTTTATTCAGCTCTGTTTCTCATACCCCTATTGTGAAAACAATAGTACCTATTAGAAGGGGGGAGGGACTCTCAAGGACAAGATTTGGGACAGATTTTCTGCTTGCCATCTCTTGTGGGGAATTGAGCCTGGCCCCCCAAAGCAGAGCCAATCTCTCCTGAAGGATGCAGGCTGATGGCAGTGGGCAGCACAGGGACCTGTCTGCTCCATGGCAGCCAGGATTTTAGCACAGGCTGGCAGGAGGCTTCTCAAGGAATATGTCTGTCATGACTGAGACTAGGGTGACATTTTTCTGTCCTTGTCTTTCTGCCTTCACCCTTGATCCTCTTCCCTTTAAGAAAGGAAGCTAATGGAGGCAGCTCTTTCTATTTTTCCCAAAAATACACTGGGATTTTTTTAGGACACTCTCAGACTAATTAATAATAATTAGCAATTTGCATCTTTGAAGAGGAGTTTTTGTTTTGAAGGCCATATGCATGCAGGCTCTTTCAACCTCACTGTGGAGAAAATCCCTGAACACTGGGCATTTTGGGAAGCTCTCCATAGCTTGAGAGAGGGGCTCAACACTACCAAGGAACATTCTTGCAGAAGCCATGGCTTCTGGATCACATTTCTCTGACCAGAAAATCTCTTACTCACCCCTTCCCTACCTGGGATTTTGCCTATTCCAGGTTGCAGCATTGAGGTCCATGCCCAGTCATCATTTAAACTGTTGGCAAAAAGAGCAATTCTGATGTTGACAACAACAGTTTTAAGGAGGAGCAAAATCTGAACAGGATAGAAGAAGAGAAATTTAAAACAAGATTTTAAAAGCACAGAAATCCAACAATTTAGCATGAATATTCAGGTCTTTGGTGCTGGGCCATAGAATTCCAAGGTCTCAGTGCACAGCTAAAGCAGTTCTCAAATCTCTGGAGTGCCAGGCACATCACTGCATTAAGGGCATTTTAATATGCATTGCAGTACAAAAGCTTACCATATTATTTTCACTTTTATTATCAAAAAAAGGAAAATATAGTGAATGTTATCCAACAGAGTGCTTTAAAACAGAATTTTCAAATAAAAAGTATAAAGAGATCTTAGTTATATTATTCATTGCAGAAATAAAAAATAAATTATACATATTCTCCTAATAGAGATTAAAATGGATAAATAATGAAAAGATTACAATAGCTATATTTCTCAGGGTCTAGTTTATATTGTTAACCTAAGTACTGTACACTATACATGATTAGGCACACTGCTCATATGAAAAATGCAGTGCATCTGCTATTCACAAAAGCAATACCCAGGCCATGTTTTCCACAAGACTTTGCAGGAGCTGGATTGCTCACATTCTGTGTTGGCACACGCGCACCAGACTGTGCCTCATGTCTGAATGGGATTATTTTTTTCAGGAGAGAATGGCAAAGAGATTTTAGTTGTGCTAAATTACTTGTTTTTCCATCTACTATACACTCTAACAACACCTCCCTTTCACTGCAGCTTGCAGCTTCTCTGAAAACAAGGATGCCTCTATCTGCTTCCAGATTTTAAAGAATTAAAATTACCTAAATATTTTCCTTTGGAATAAACACAAGATTTTATAAACTTAACAAAATAAAGAAACCCACAGGGCAAAATCCCAACTGCACAACAGCCAGCAGCTCCACAGGCACACTGTCTACCAGGGATGCTGAGGATCCCAGCGGAATTCTCTCCCCTGGCATATCTGCCATCTTTCACTTCAGCTCAGGAACTGCAACCTGGAAAAAAAGGCAGCTTCACTCAAACCTGACATTCATTCTAAAGAATGAACAGCTTAAGCAAATGGCTGTTTTTTAAAGCAAACTGGCTTAGTTTTAGATGATACTAAAATTCTCCTTGTGTCCAACGTTGTGCCTCTTGTTGTGCTGGAGTTAAGTGGGGTGAGGAGCAGCCCTGCCCCCCAAGCCAGGGCAAGATTCCTGACTAGATCAGCTGAGGGGCTCCCTTATCTGTCTCCAGACCCTCAGATCTGTGGATTCCCAGGGCAGTTTTGCTCATCTGAGCAATCAGCCCAGTCCTCCCCTGGCCCCATGTACCAACCTCATTGTGCCCCTCCACGAGGAGATTTCAAAACCATTGAACAGAATCAGCATTGCAGTAGAGGCTACTGAGTGTGCTCATGAAGAAAAGGCTTTCCCAGTGAACACTTTCATCCTTAGTGTTGGAAATTATGATCTTAATCTGTTGGCTAAACCTGTATTTAAATGGCTGGAAAGTGTTTCATATTCTCCAGTGCAAGGGCCCAAATTTGTTGATATTACAAATGTTGTCAACATTCAGCAGCATGGCAGCTGTCACCAGGCAGTTCAGAAAGGCTGATTTAATTGATACTTTCCATTTCAAATACAATTTGCAGTCGGCATGTGGTGAGAAATGCATCTCACCATGCAGATTTTCATGATGCTAAGAGCACACACAAAAAAAAAAAAAAAAAAAAAAAAAAAGGGTGCTGCTTTTCTTTTGAGAAGCTTGAAATGTAGTCTAGGAAGGAAATATTCGACTCTATATGTGAAAGTTGCTTTCATTTAAATGAACTAAATCATAGTAAATCCCAGATTATTTATTTCTGTATACAAAACAGCACATGTGGCAAAATGTAGAAAGTAGCATGCTATATTTGGAAATGGGAAAGGAGGCCCTGTTTAGCTATGGGGTTTAAACTAAGACCTGCAATTCAAGCTTGAGCCTGGAATCTAACTCAGGTTAGATGGCTCCAAAATTCTCCAAGCCTTTCTAAGGAGTTTTGTTTGGTTTTTTTTTTCCTAAAATAACACAAACCTCACAACAATAGCTGATCTTACCACTGAAGGTCAAGAGATTTTAGCAAACCCAACTCCTATGACTTTTTCTATATAGTTTAATTAATAGAACCAAAGGGTAGGCAGAACTGTTTGACCATCTGAACTGATATCTGCACCTCAGCCACTGCACTGCGCCCCACTGCCCTGCACCAAGCCCAATAACTGGTGTTTGGCTAAGCCAGAACACTTATTTTCTTTCCTTTAAGAGACCTTTTCTCTGAACTGCACCTTTTGTTTCTAAGGACTGTGGCTGCCTGCAGGGGCAAGTGCCACATTGCAAGACAGGGCTTTGAATACAAATACAGAGGCACAAGCACACACTGTTCATCTCACTGATGTGACTTTTTCTTGGTTTGCTCTCCTTTTTAATCTATGCTAAAGAAAAAAAGCCTTTCAGATTTTAAAATATGAAGCTAAATTTTTTTGCCTGGGGAAGCATTAGAGCCAGAGTTGGACCTTTTCAGGGCTATTTCCCACAAGAACAGCTCGTGGATGCCAGCAGTGCAGCCTCAGCCGTGGCTGTGGTGAGATGCCAAGCTGCACAGAGCCTCTGCTCAGATCCCCTCCGAGAGGGAGCCCCTCTGTGGCTCAAGCCTACTCAGCCTCGGGCCAGAGGGCACCAAGGGCACGATCTATCCTGGTCTGTGCCCAAGGCACAGGAGCGTGTTCCCCGGGGCAACCAGCGGCACTTCACACCCTTGAGCCTGGCTGCGAACCCACCCTTGCTTTACACCTCCTTTTTAGGGAGAAGATTTAAAACAAGATCGTAGACTGGAAACTCCTTTGACATCTTTTAATGCATCTCATTGAGAACCGCTCCATCCAGCTGTTCCCATCCCTGTTTTAGCAGACAAAGCAGTGGCTGAAATCCTTTTTAATTCAAACATCGCTGAATGTTCTTCTCAAGACACGACAGAGTGCTCCTGGCCCCCTCCCCCTCCCTGTATCTTGGGTGAGCACATACTTAGATCCCCCAAGCACAGTGATAATTTCTCCTTACCAGCAGAGCCAGTCATTATTTATTATATCACTCTCTCACTTCTTCAGTCTCTCCTAGTGGGAACATTGCAGTGGCTGCTGGCTAGAAAATTAGCCAAGGGAACTTCTTCTGTTGGTCTCTTTCCTCATTATACTAGTAAAAAAAATTTAACTGTGACATTCTCCCTCTCTCTGTATATATATATCAACGCAGGTTGGAAGCACACTGTAGGGGCTAATAGTGAGTAATTTAACTGTGGCTCTCTCACACGTTTTACCCTCATTCTTTCTCCAGAGTAGCAGCAGAAGAACAGTATGTTCATGTATTGTTGCTCCATATTACAAGCAGAGCTTGCAAGTTTATGTCTAATCTCACTCTTTCCACTAGGTTGTTTCTTTTCATGGGGATGTGATGCAATTTCTTCCAGTGTCAAGGTGCTGCCATAAATTACAGAGAGATTCAGGTAATCTTTAAAGAAAAGTTTACATTTTTCCACCTCAAAAAGTGACTTTGAAAAAAAAACAACAAAAAAACAACAGGAACTTCTGACTGGAACAAAGTTCTGCATATGCACACACACTGCTAAGGGCCATCATATTGATATGTGCCCAGGGAGGTTGTTCTCTTAAGACAGGAACAGACTTGTCTACAGAGTCTGGTGTTGTTCCCTGGTCAGACAGGAGCCACATGAAACATAAAGCAGAGGAACACTTTTCCTGGCTCCACTCAGGTATGGCACAGCACAGCTTCAGCCAGTGATGGGATCTGGTTTCAGTTCAAGAAAATTAGTAGGTGTGCTTAGCTGTTCAAAAGAGTTCTGTGCATGCCCAGGTCACTGTTTTTATGTGCTGGGATATGTCTGTGCCAAGTGCATGCATGCAGTTCCATGGGGAGAACATCCACACTATCCAGTGAATAAAGAAAAAGGATTGAGTAATTTTGAGGAACAATGAAATATTTGGGAATAGTCACAATAAATCATATGACTCACTTCAGAATCCCTTCTTGAAAGAAACACAAAGGGGAGCTGCAAATGACAGCATCACAAATGCTCAGATGTCTTGAAGACTCAGGATTTTGATGTCCCTGATTTTGACCCATATCCTTTACATAAAAATATACATCCTGCTGGGCATATAGACAAAGTACAATTTTGTGACTTATGGTAAGGTTTATAAAAAGACAATCCTGCTTAAATATTTTGTAGAAAGTGCAAAACATGGGGTTAGGGATGAAAAAAGCATGGAAACACATTCACATTTTCCTTTCACCCCAAGTAGTTTTTGGTAGTGGAGCACTGCTGATCACAGGTGTGCAACTCTTTGTCTGGAACAGGTGCCTTCAAATCTTTATTTCCTGAATCACACCACAGGTGTTGAGGAGAGCCCAGCAGCAGCAGGAAGCAGCCCCTGCAGCCCGCACTGGCAGTGACTCTGTGTGTCCCCAGATGGCACCAGGGACGCCGTTTGGCCTGGCCCTGTCCTGTGTGCCCTGCCCTGAGTGTCCTGTCCTGAGTGTCCTGTCCTGTGTGCCCTGTCCTGTGGGCCCTGTCCTGTGTATCCTGTCCTGTGTGCCCTGTGCTGCGTGTCCCGTTCTGTGTGCCCTGTCCTGTGCACTCTGTCCTGTGTGTCCTGTCCTGCCTGGCCCTGTGCTGCCTGGCCCTGTCCTGAGTGTCCTGTCCTGCATGTCCCATCCTGCCTGGCCCTGTCCTGTGTGTCCTGTCCTGCCTGGCCCTGTGCTGCCTGGCCCTGTCCTGAGTGTCCTGTCCTGCATGTCCCATCCTGCCTGGCCCTGTCCTGTGTGTCCTGTCCTGCCTGGCCCTGTGCTGCCTGGCCCTGTCCTGAGTGTCCTGTCCTGCATGTCCCATCCTGCCTGGCCCTGTCCTGTGTGTCCTGTCCTGCCTGGCCCTGTGCTGCCTGGCCCTGTCCTGAGTGTCCTNTGTCCTGCCTGGCCCCGTCCTGCCTGGCCCTGTCCTGTGTGCCCTGTTCTGCCTGGCCCTGTCCTGAGTGCCCTGTCCTGCCTGCCCTGTCCTGAGTGCCCTGTCCTGTGTGCCCTATCCTGTGTGCCCTGTCCTGCCTGCCCTGTTCTGCCTGGCCCTGTCCTGTGTGCCCTGTCCTGCCTGCCCTGTCCTGCCTGCCCTGTCCTGCCTGTCCCTGGGCCCAGCTCCACAGCAGCAGTGTGTAACTGGCTGTAACTCCATGTACCTAGCAACGCTCATGTCACACGCTGGCTCTTGCCCAAAGGGAAGGAGGACGAGGACAGTAAACAAAGACCTCGGTGTCCTCCATTTTGGAGCGCCTGCTGCAAGTTTGACTCTCTTCACTTTGAATTATAGTGGCAGTGCTTTGAGCAACTACATCTGAAGTACTCCAGCAACATCACACTCTTGTTCCACCACCACTCTGATGACCACCAGTATAATTCAAAGAGAAAGAGTAAAAACTCACCTCTAGGTATAAAAAACGAGAGAGAGTTTATTCCCTGCCAGAAGAAACAATACGACCAGAATTATAGCAGTTTCTACCCTGAACTGTAAAAGTAATGCTTTCTGTTAGCCAATGAATAAAACTGTCCTTTTTCAGGAAAACCATCTTTCACACTTATAATATTATCTTTCCAGTAGATGTGAATACGCTTCATAATAAATACATGGTTTATTATATCCAGCTTGCCTTTTTTTTTTTTTATGAAGAAAAAGATACCAGAGAACAAAAAGTAGTGGGTTTTTTTCCTGCTTATGAAAAAGGAGGAAAGGAGAAGAAATCTTTCTCTATTTGCATTGCTAATTAGCAGAACGCACACAGATAATACAGTGATCAGTACTGTACACACGTTTTGAGAGATGAACAAACATTGCACTATATTTGAATATGCAAGTGTACCATTTGTGTAGTTTGTGTTGCATCCAGGCTTTTCCACAGGGCTTCACAAAGGACACACTGAAAACTCCTGATGGCGGACTGGGGGGATGTTGGGGTATGATTTGTTTACCCTGCAAAGGGCAGTGCAGGGGCACAGCCTGCTTTTCAATGTCATTTTGGTGTTTCTTCACCCCCAAACAAATTTGCCAGCTGGGTTGACTGAGGAAAAGGATTTTAAGAGACTTGTCCAAGGTCACCCTAAGGAATGAGCAAGTCAAGCCACTTACTCAAGGGCACTGAGTGCTTCTGTGGCCCAACCTACCTCCCTCTTGCTTCAGGTTGTTTGTGCCAACCTCTGCCCCCCTCACTGCATAGCCTTCCCCACACAGGCACTACAGTGTAAAGCTCACAGCAAATCCAGCGAAGCGCCCTGCACCATCCATCCATCTTCTTCATGAGATAAGAATAGTTCCTTAAACCTTTGTTCCTGGCAGATGTTTTCCTGGTTTGATGGTGTTTTTCTAAGTGTCAGTGTCTATCCACAAACTATATCTTGATGTACATCCCCCTGCCTAGATACATGAATAGCTTTACAAGATGAACACAGCTTGAAAAACCTAGGTCAAACCTGAAGAAGGTTGAAAAAGCTGGGGTAGTGCAAGACATTGTATAGCTTGAAATAAATATTGCCTCATCTCATAGAGGTCATTTCATCAGGAGAATGCAGTAACTCTTGGAAAACACCAGCCATGTTATCAGGCTTGACATAAGCTTTAGCTTCTGTGCATTCACATATGTGGTCTCAACAATAGCAAATACCTCACCTGCAGGTATTCCTTCCTTAAGGGTCAGCCCATAAAATCAACAGCACAGCCATCTCTCTTCTCTCCACCTGAACACAAAAAGTATACAATCAGCAGTATTTTTTTAGAATTTAAACCAACAAACCCATTGTTTTTGTCTTAAACACCATTTCATTTGCCTGGCAAGTGATACATTGAGTATCTACATGAGAATAGAGTACCTATTAACATGGCATCGTCTGCAGGGGTTTGATCTCCAGACTGACGAGTTCAAACCATTAGGGTCTCCCTCTCCACTCCTCCCTTTCCCTGGCTAGGCAGGGTGTTATTCTGTAGGTCAAACCAACACAAAATCATTTTCATGCAGGCAAAGCTCTTTGAGTACATGACACAAGCTCTGCTGCCACCCAGGTTTAGCTTGATCTTTCACTGAGCTGACTCTGGTCTTCTGCTCAGCTGGACTCACTCGTCAGCATGGCAAGAGCTACACACATGCATGGGGGAAAGCTCCCCAGCCCTCATCTGGATCCATGTGTTTGGATCCATGTATATGTCCCTAAGCACACCCCTCAATCCTCACCTACTGGTTTCAGGGAGAATAGATTATACATGATTTATGCATCAGAAGATATTTTGTACCTACTCCTCTTCTTCCCCCCCCTCCCCCTCAAAGCACACAGTGACAAAACCCCTGCAGCAACCCTTGCATCTGGGTGCAGATCTTGCCTGCATCCCAAGAGTTCAATTTACAGCCCTGAGCCCACTGGGAGCTGGGGATGCTGCACATGTCCTTGTAGGTCTAGTGGTCTGCTTCAGTCAACTGTCATACTCTCATCCCAGTTACATTAATGGCAGGTGATGAGAAAGCTATTTATAAGCAGTAGTGTAATTTACAGACCTAAATAATGTATTTTTAGAAAACTGAAGGTATTATTAAATACTGTCTGATCCTAGTATGAAAAGACAGTTTCAATATTTTCTTTTATAAATCTATTTTCTGATTCTAATCAGATTCTTTTCACCAAGGCTCCCTCAGCTATCTGCTGAGGACAACAGAGGACAACCTGTCATCTGAAGCCATTTCAAATACAGTCACAAACAAATACTTGTATTAATATTAAACATGTAGCAGTTTCAAGAGCATGTATTGTTTTGTATAGAGATCACACTATTCTTTTGAAGAGCCAATAGGGCTTTTGTTCCCAGCTCCTTTTAAACAATCTGGATATTAACTTTTCTACTACCACAAGCCTCTGAGCAACTTCTCACAATATTCTCCAGACAGGTGTTTGCATAAACTGTGTCTTACAAAGACCTTGGGCAGACAGCTAAGGAGTTTTACCTTGCGCATATCAGCAGCCCAAGTGCTCGAATGCCAGGCAGAGCCCTAGAGATCCTGTGACCAGCTCCCTGGTGCTGCAGAGCCTGTTACTTTATTGGTAGTATGAACCAGAGAAATGTTATGTGTTGTTCAGAGAAAGAGTTATGTGCTTTGTGTGAGTGAACGTGAGAAGAATGGAGACTAGCAAACCAGCCCATCCCAGCTCCCCACTTTCCCCTCGCTGTCTCTGTGGTTGCAGACCCCTCTCTTGTACAAGTTTCTTCTGGTCCCCATGAGAATGGAGAGACAGTCTTTAGCAATTAGCCCAGGGAGGGAGAGGCTAATTGTACCAATTAGCACTGGAGCACCAGGTGGGGAGACTTAGAGGCCAGTCAAGAGGGGACTAATAAAATGACTGTCAGGGTCAGTGAGGCAGCACCATTTGGGGAGAGGAAGGAGACAGGAGCTGCTGATTGCATCTAATTAGGCCTTTTGTTTCCACTTTGAAACAGTCTTTTCAATGCACTTCCAGAATGGGAGGATCAGTCAGATCTGTGGCTTGAGCTGTCCTTACAGGGGCAGCAGGGGAAGGAAAAGCCCAGGTACAGCCATCATCACCAGCCTCACCATCTTCCCTCACAGCTCGTGTGCTCAGAGCAGCCTTGTTCCCCCTCAGTCCCCAGTGAAGCCTCTGCAGAGAGGCCCAGGGTTGCTGTGTAGCCACACTTGCAATGTTCTCCCACATTTTAAGCACTGCAAGGTCCTCACGGGGTCTTGCTCAGAGTATAATATCTTGCCTAGCTCAGGTTTTCCTCCCTGTAGCTCAAGGTTCCTACATGGAAACAACTGTAAATGGAGGGCACCTCAATCCCCTGGTGCCCTGGATTCAAACTGTATTACAGTGACACGTGCTCAAGTGACAGAATAACACACCTGATCGCAGTGGATCACATTATAACAAGGCTGTTGCAAAACACTCATCAGCCTCGGTTTTGCAACAGTCATTGGTCTCTCCGGGTTTCAGTGCAGTGCTTAAACCAGACTCCAGGACACTTTGAAGGGAGGCATGCAGCTCTGTGCTCCAGGACAAAGCCTGGCCCTCTCTATGAGCTACTCTTTGACTACTCTGAATCCATGACCTGAATTTTTACTCCAAAAGTATGCTGTAACTACCTGCTGGTGCTCCAACAGCCCAAAGCAACCACATAGAAACGGAACAATTAAAACAGTAAAAGCATTGAGTCATACGAACTACAAATACCCATAATGTCACAGCTTAACTACACAGCTACTTACTGAGGCTTGTTGGTAGTGCTTTGTACCAGATCTTCTTGCTGGGTGCTGAAATGTGAGCCTGTGCCCTCTCCTGCTGCGGTAACTTGCAGACAGACCTCTGCTCTTCTGCAAACCACGAGGTGTCCAGAGCAGGGCTGTGCTGAAGGCACATATGATTCTTCCCACCAAAGCCACTCCATTTTCTAAAAAGGAAGACAAATTTTGATTTACCAGATGCTGGGACTATGCACAGTGCAGCTGCTGGTTTTCCCACCTACCTAAAGGGAGGACATGTCCTATGGTCCCAGCTCCATGGCTGTCACCAAACTAGAGCTTCACATGAATGGCGCAGCCAGTGCCTGGAGCAGGAAGCAGAGCTCAAGGGTGACACTTCAGCTTCTCCCCAAAGGCAAGAGTTAGGCTATCCCTTATTCTGCAGCTTCCTCTATTGGTGTTGGATGGCACCACTTCTGCGTGGGGAGCACCAGTAGGAGCCCCAGGGCTTTGGACTGTCCTGGTGATGAGGGCATTACAGTGGCAAGGCACTCAGACTCGTGCACCCAAGAGCTTGGCCTAGTTCTGCACGAGGCTGGGCTCAAGCACTCTGAGCCGCCCTTTCTCACGGAAACACAAGGTGGTTACTCGGCCAAACGCTCACTCTCTGGAGCATAAACTTTTTTAAAACAAACAAACCAAAACCCCCTTGAGGCTCAGAAAAGACCAGTGAACCATAAAGACCTAGTGAGACAGTCCAGGTCCAAATTAGCGGCACTGAATAGTGGGTCAACAGTGCAAAATCTTTCAGCTTTTTGCTACCAGTATCAGAAGAAAACCAGGGTGCATTTAAACTCCAGCACCTTTCCACAGTTTAACAGTAAATGGCCTATATTGAATAGCTGGCAACACATGCACTCTCCTTGTTTTCCTTCCTTGTTAAATGTTTCCTGGCATGGTGACAGGTAAAGCATAATACAGCTTGGCAATATGGCTTTTACATGGTGAAACAGCTCCTCCGTGATACGCTAGAATACATATTACTGTGACAAGGGGCTTTATTCTGAATTATCTGCACATACTAAAAGCCAGTGGGAAATTGGAGGAGAGTTTAGTGAAAACTACATAAGATTTTGTTACCGCTGAGCGGAAAATTTTGGATGGAAATCACGGAGTGTGGGGCTTAATCACAGCTCCTTCTGCTCGGCACAGTGTGTAAGGCAGCCCCAGCCATTAAAAATTCACTTGGGAGGGTGGATGGTTATCCAGCATTAAGTGTGTTTCTGTGGCACTGAATTCTTTAGATCACTTGGGGAGGTAAGTCTTCCACTTTTTAACCTGACAGTGCTTGTTGATAAAAACAGAGAACTTGATGGAGCACTTACACAAAGCTGATAGATGAGATAGATGGAGAGGATTTATCCTGTGGCAGGGGAGCTGGTTAGAAATAAAGCTGTGCTGACTCCTAAGCATGGAGATGATCAGGTTATGCAATATTTCTTAGCTTTCTTAGCATATATGTGAGTGATGGAGAGCAGAAACCCACCCAAGCCTGGCTCTGCGCTGCACTTCCTTGGAGACAATCTTCCCCAGAGCCAGTGTTGTGCATCTTCACTTGGCAGCTCTCTGAAATGTAGGAGCCATTGTGCATTTCAAATTTATGAGACATTTTGTATCAGGAAGCCGCTGTTTAAAAAGGTCTTACTTGCTCTGTGAACTGGAGATAAAGTGCTAAAGACATTCTGACTGATAGAAGTTGTTGAGAATTTGAGCTGAAGAAAATGACCAAGAGGAGAACAGAGAAATTTCTGAGCTACCAGGTTGCTCTGTTTCTCTCTCATGGACTTATTTTCATGTTCAAAATTTTCTTATTGCTGCTTTGCCCAGTCTATGAGAGGTTTCATGCAATGGTCATCACTGGGGTGTTAAATGGTTTGGTTTTTTCCCATGAAGTTTGTTTCTATTTAATATCAAAATGATGTGCTCACTTCATATTCTCAGATTTGTTTAATTGATTTCAAAAAATTCAGGATCAGGTTATTTTCACCATCCTGCACCCACCAGAGGCCTCAGACAATGACTTGATAGAGAGCTTGAAGACCAAGAGAATGTAAGTGTCTGACTGAACAGAGCCTAAGGTAAAAAAAGAGTCTGTGCTGGTGTAGACCACTTTATTAAATGAGAAGATTGTTGTCTTTACTGTCTTGGTTATCTCAGTCACCATGAAATCTCACAGGAAGATAGAAACCATCTCTCTGGTGTCCTCTGTGGAACAGCTTTGGAAGCACGATCAGAAATATTGAGGAAATGAGTTCAGATGTTGTCTACCACTGCCACACAGGGCATCCACCATACAGGGCAGACAGGTAAGCTGGACAAACAGAAGCTAGTATTGGGAAGCAAGGATGGATAAAGGCAAGAAATGTTCTTCGCCATTATTGTTACAAGAATCCTGGAGATTTGCATTAATGGAGGCATTCCAGAATAAATGTAACTGTGCTAAAAAATACACGGGAAAATGAGAGACCTGTGGTTACCTCAGCCATTTCTGTTGGATGCTTCTTAAGACCTCTGAGTTACTAACACAGTTCTCACCAGTTGAATCTCAGCCTTGCAGCCTCCATCCGTGCTCCATGCTGTATGACAGGGAACTGACCATACTTTGAAGTCAGGAGACATATTTCATAAGTAGTCTGTCAGCAGAATTATTTCTGAGGCCCTTGATTAATAATGTAGGACATCAGTGATCTCAGAAAACTTTAACATCAGCACTGTACTTGGCTGAACAGAACAGCTGTTGACATCCTTATAGCTGTTTCTTGGCTGAAGACAGATGTTTGTGAGGTTAGATGGAAAAGGCTGGAGTGTATGAACATACTGGAGTCAGTGGAAAGCACTCACTGCTTCCTTAGACTTATGTGGTGCCTCAATCTGTATTCCAGGACCTCTCTTAGATTATAATTGCTCCATGGGCAGAGCCAATGGCATCTCTTCAGAGCTGAGACACTCCTGATACCTGTATGATGATGTCTGAATAGTCCTTGCATAGCAGAGAAAATACAAGTGCATCAGAAAAGAGCAATAAGTACCATCAACTGCTCTACTGGATTAAATTTTTGAAGGGTGTTCTGGCCTCAGATGTTAATGGAGTGGTTTAATTTTCCTTGAAACGGTCATCATAAACTCAGGAAAATATAATTCAGGGATGAGGTATGGTATCTGGTGTCGAAAAAAGGCTGGGTGTTCTTAATGGCTAAAAAAGATTGTGCAGCAGCAGATCAGGTGTGTAAAAATGTGACCTCTCTAATGCTCCCAAGTTCAAAATTATTTGCTGGGTAAGTGTCGTTTGAACAACTTAAAGCTTCACAGTTTACTAAAGGATGTGTTTTGTATTCTGGTCCAAGTATGACTACACCAGAAAATGCTTTCCCTGCATCATCTGAAATACCAAGTGTATGGCAAAATTTTGCTTCAAACTTCCACGAAGAGCTAAAGCATCTCCATGCACAATAATATACAAACTCCTCAGTAAATCATCCTTCTGAAAACATTTCATCCACTTTGTAGTTTCAGTCCAAAGATTAAGGCCTTCTATAAGTAAATCTCTTCTTTCTTTCAGGGAACAAAACTGCCCTGAGCTCACAGACACTTTCACCTTGAGGATCCCATAAGAAAACTGTTCTGGGGATGGAGAGGTAAGAACACATCTCGGGAGGTCCTGCTGTTCTCAGAGCTGTCCCCTCAGACAGTCCCACAGAGAGAAACATCAAAGCAGGAAGCAAGTTTCACCCTGCAGAGGGAAGCACCTGTGCCAGAGGCGTGCTCAGGAATAATCAGATATTACAGGTATAGAAAATTTGCTGCAATCAGTGCTCATTCACCTGTCTTCTTTCCAGCTTTATTTCTCAGCCTGTGAACTTCTCTGCCTGCACAGGAGCTGCTTCTATAGCCCCTAAAGAAGTCACCAGGAGCTTTCTCTGTTCTTGCTGTGGGAGTGGAGACTTTTACCAGTCTGCCCAGTTACATGGACAGGTGAACTCAGGATTCTGAGCATTAATGTGATAAAGTTGAGAAGTGGGGCTAGCAAGAAGTTTGGTGAGGGTGGTCATGATTTGCTGAAGACCTTGAGGTGAGGGATGGCATGAGCTTGGAAAGAAGCCAGAACAACTAAGCTCACCATGTGTTGAGAAATAACCCTAAGCAGAAAATAGATCGCTGTCCTGTGGCTCTTACATTGAAACCAGTGCCATTACAGCATGGAAGGAGGTTAACAACCAACTCACTTCTCTGAGCCAGTGGACACAAGGCAGAAACCAGCTGGAGGGTGCCCAGAGCTGCTCCTAGGCTACTGCCACAAACGAAAAAATCAACTTGTTCTGCTGCTGCAGATATGAGACAGGTTTGAAGAGGTTCTCTGCTGTAGGACTAGCAATTTTTAAGCACTGATTGGCTAATATAGGATTAAGCATGCATTACCCAGTCCATGTGCCATCTGATGCACTTTCAGAAAAAAGCACCCCACCACCAGGTGTAGGTGATGTTTGTTATTATGTAGGTGTTACTAAATTATTTGGGAACTAAAGCACTTTTGACTTCAAGTGTTATAAATTGTTAGGGAGAATTAATAGAATTAATAGGGTTTTTTCAAAGTTCAGTAATTTCTGTTGTTAAATCTGCTTTTTTGTTTTGCAGCATTAAACCAGTAATTATTTTCCAGATACACTATATAACACAACCAACAAAATAGGGTCCATCAGACTGTATCATCTACCATTATTTATCTATGTTTGTGCCACAATTTCATCACTTGATCAAATAATAGCAGATTCCACAATATGTCATTCACGTATCCCCAGTTTATCTATAATGATTTTCCTCTTGTCAGCTCATTTCTTGAACCTTTGCTGAATCTGGTTTCAATAGTACTATAAACAATCATCATTGCATTGTAAAACTGGAAACTCTCCACTAAAATAGTGTTTTGATCTGGGTTGCCATAGTAATAAGTCTGTGCTCCCCTCTTTGGAGGCCTTGTTATATGAAGTATCTGTGATTTGCTCAGAATGGCCCCAGTTCATCTGTCAAAGTAGGTTTTTCCTTTTTTAAAATAATGATCTAGAAAATCCCACAGTGGCAACAAATATTTTACAACCATAACGAGAAACATTGTATCACTCAAGCTTTGTAAATCTATGCCATTATTGCATTAGAATAAATCACTTTCCTTAGGTATATTACTTAGAAATATGCAATTCTAATTTTAGAGCGTGTATTCAATAGGGGGTATTTATTTTTTATGTAAAGAGAATTATTAACTTTGACTTCAAAAATACATCACATGTCAGATTGTGTTTAGAGGCCCTGCAGCAAAAAGAAAAAAACCTGAAATTCTTTCTTATTTCTATCAAAATATCACAAATATCCAGTCAGCTTCAGATTTAGTTACTCTAGTCCATTCTTAGGTGCTGATTTTTATAATGAGATCAGATATTACCACAGATTTTACAACTGCACATTTAGATAAATGATATTCAGATTATATACTTCTAAAAATTAGAAGTCCTGAAAATACATCAGCCACTCTATGAAAATATATCATGATACATTATTTTAAATAGAAATGCTGCAGTTGGTTACAGTAATTTGATACATGAACTATGATATTTCCTCCTGCAGGAATGAGAGTAAACAAACACTACATCAACACGCCAGTGACAGACTCCATGGAAAGAAGTGAGGACAGGGCTCATATTTTACCTAAGACAAATGGTTAAGTTGGTTACTTTATGCAAGTCGCTACCAGCTACAGGATTACTTCATGTAACTCACTGTCAGCTGCTGCCTCATAATACCTGACAGAGGAATATTAAAATCATCAGTGGGAGAAAGTATGGAAGGTACCTGTCTCTTATTCAATGAATTCTAATTAAAAAGTAATTACCTTTCGTGGGGGCTCTGCCAGCCCCAGGCCCCTCCTCACATGGGATGCTAGCTGGCTCCTTGACAAACAGAGGGAGATGAGCTGGGGTGCATATGCATATTGCATATTGCCTTACATTTTGCCCCTCACTTAGTTCTAAGTAGTGCCAGATCATGGGAAGTCTTCGAAAATAGTTTTATATCATTTTGCCAGGCGGATCCCCAGAAGACGCTGTGGGGGCAGAGGTGCTACACATCTTCTGTTATAATTGACCTGGGCTTTGAGATTTCTCTGTCATGATGTATCCCAGAAAGGTGCATGACGGGAAGAAACTTGTTATTCCTCCAGCAGTGCCAAATGGACAAGATCAAGTAGGCCTGGGACTTGAAAAAAAAGGAAGAAATATTGACAGATAAGTAACCACTCCAGTAAATGACAGGCAGGCACAAGAAGCTTGATTTCCTTGGGGTTCAGAGGTAATCTATTAACCTTAAAACATTTCAGTGCAAATTTGATAGATTTTTTTAAAAATACAAAAATATAAGATGTTTAATTGAAATCATTACGTCTGCTTTGATTTCTTTTACTCCTTGCAAGGTAGCAGAGTGAGAACAAAAATCCACCCATGACTAAAAAAGCTAAAGCCAGACTTAATTAAACCCAAAATTTTTATTTATTATGTTACCAAAATTGTATCTGTAATATGGTTCAAGAACATTAAAGGTGTCCTCTGAGAAGCTGTCATTTTTTATGCCATTGTGACTGACACTGAAACATTTGTTTTGCAATTCTTTGGATAGTAGCTCATCAACAGCCAGGGAAAGGCTAGGACAAATTGAGGTCAGTAAGGTGGGCCAAATTAATTAAGAGCAGAATTTGTCTCTCAAGACTACTGTCTCTCTGGGTGAACTCAGTGCCAGCCCAGCCCATCCTGATGAGTGTCCTGGGGCCCAGGAGTAGCAGAATTCTCGTGGGTGCTGTGTACACACACACACCTGGTCACACAGCCTGGGTCACAAACTCAGGGTGAAGCACCAGCTCTCCATGCTGGCATGATCCAGAACAGAAGGAATACAAGTACTCTGGGTTTAGGTTCCATTATAGAGGATTTCTGTAACTTTTACTTTGAGATGTTCTCATCTTCCCTCTGTTTGCAGCTGGGAATTCCCTTGCACTGAGAGGTATTCTCTTGGCCAGAAGCAGCTTTGCTGCCTTACCCAAAATTCTGTTGACATTTGGCTGAGGTTCCAGTTAAAAAAATCATCCCTGCTCTCCCCTGTGTGTCTCCCTGCTGAATTCTTGTATCCTGCAAGGCTCTCTGGGTCAGCCACATCCAGACTCGTGGCACAGCAAGAGCAATGTTGTACATTGCCTCAGGCCCTGCTAAAGAGGTTGCTGGAACAGAGAGAGAAGTGGATGAAGAGGCCAAATTCCCTCCACCGTGCAACTCTCTAGACAGACTATATTCCTCCTACAACCCATTCTCATCTTCTGTTGCAGGACCAGCATGAAGGAAAAGCTTTAAAACAGTGGAACACAAAAGGAAACAGAGGATGAATCGCCTCGGCCTCACCATGCAGTCTACCTCCAAGCATTCTTAATTGACATCTTCCTTGCTACAGTTTAAATGGATTACACTTTGATCTACCCACCCTTGAGAACAGATTATTTATATGAATTGAACACACAGCACAATAATTTCCTCCTTTCTTCCCATAAATTTTTGCATGTTTGTTGAAGTCTGTTACACCTTCTTAGTTTCTTTCTCTGGGTTAAATTACACCACTCATTCAATCTTTCCAAGCAGATTATGTTTTCCAGACCACTGGCTGTTTCTGTTCTTATCCTCTGGATAGTTTCTTATTGATCAGCTACTTCTGGAGATCAGTCTCTTCTTGTGCTGTCACAACAAGCCAAATAAGGTAACAGTTGGTTCTGGAAATGAGTTATGTTGATGAAAGAGAGAGGTTTGGTGCTCACTCAGATTGATAGAGGCTCACAGGAAAGCTGGCAAAGGTTTGGTCTCACAGATCCATTTTTTCAAAGATGGGGTTTAATTCTGGGTGGATCAATACTTTCTGGCAAGACCCCAACATATGCTCACCATGAAGTACATGAGTAATTCATTAATGTTAAGAAAATGTGGAGATTCAAACTAATGCCTGCATTTTACAGAAACAGGAGTTGCCTACTATATACCTACAAAAAATCCCCAAATTACCACTTAGTATTTCTGATGTTTTAGTTCTATTTTTTTTCTAGTTCTACTTATACCTTGATAAAATTAAATCATATTTCCTTTTGATATCTCCTCTTTTTAAATGACATGACACTCAATTTTCATTTATACCAGGACTACTTGTGGCATGCTCTTGATAATAGCATGTGAATTAGATACAATAAAATATACTCCCACCTAAATGTCCTTCTGCTTTGTCGTAGTGATGTAATATAGTATTAGGGTAAATGAATCATGGACCTCAACTTTGTAGATCCATCCATTTTGATTTTTTAAGCTTGAGGTCTTAGCATGATGCAAAAGCAGGTACAGTTGTATTTCCAGTAAAGTGTTATTATATTCATAATGCCATAACATAAATTTCCAAAAAATTGTAATGTAGGTTTTTCAGTGCATAATTTGGTGGCTTTGGGAATATTTGAAGAGGGAATGTGTTGGATCTGGATTCTGAAATATACCTTAATACCTTGCTAATTATTGTTGGGCCATCTGGAATGCTCTGCAGTCACTTCATGAGAGTTCTCTCTTGACCCATCCCACACTTTCCTTCAGCTCAGTATGGACACAGTATTATTCAGTTTTCTCATGCTGTGAGGGGTTAGGTGAGGCAAAGGCTCACACACCAGTCTTATCCTATCTCCTAAATCTCTTTTGTCCACCTGAAGTCTCCTAATTATAACAGTGAAGAACATAATGGGAAAAGTGTATCGACTTGTTTAATTTCAAACAGGCTATGTGAACTACCTTTACAATAACTACGTGTTTCAATAATTTATAACTATGATGCTATACCTGACAAAATGATTCACATAACTAGAGCAATGTGCACTTTAAGTTTAAAGTCAAGGTCTTCCTTGCTCATTTTAATGACTTCTCTTGTGCACAAGATATTAATATTCCTGTGAGCAAACATAGCACTGACTCATTAATCAATAGGGGCTGGCTCCTCTACATAATAACAATAGCCATACTAGATAATTAACTTTTGTTCCATTTGCTTTAGTTTGTACATAATTTCTAGTGGCTGACACTGGATAATAAAAAGCTTGCAGATGACAGACATGTTTTAAAATCCTTTTTACTAGTTTTGGAAAATGATCCACACCTACTGATATAAGTAAAATACAATGTAGGTGTCTGTGTGTGTCCATGCCATATTTAAAAGGAGGCAACTGACAATAAATAAAAAGATCTAATAAATATTGTAAGGCTTCAGTGAGTCCTGCTGTTAAATTGTAGCATAGTGAAGGATTTGCATTTTCCTGTCATGTAGTTATAAGGCAGACTAGAGATAAAGGTATGTCTACAATTAGATGAGTATTCTAGGCAACTGGCAGATTTCCTTGGTCCAGACTGGGATAAGAAACACAGATGTTTCTGCACCAGCTTTTTTCCTCAAACACATTTTAAATATTAGGACAAGTTCAGTAAAGGTAGCAACAGCAGAAACTACTGCAGCCCTGAGAGACTTACCATGGGGTGAGGTACAGCACTGTCTGTGCCAGAACAAAGGAAAAGGTAACTTTAAATGCAGTCTTTTTGGTTACTAATTTTCCAGGATGGCTCCACGGGCAGCTGCAGCAGCCCCTTCCAGGAGCCCATGGACAGGCACAGGGGCCGCACACACAGCAGGGAAGCTGGAGCCCCCAGGGCAGGGCACTCACAGGGTGCCACTGTGAGGCACCAGGGAGGGATGGCTCTTCACCCAGATCATCATTTTCTTGCTTCCATTGTTAGGAACTTTAGCAACTGGAGACGTTACTTTTGCCTTCTTCCTTAAAACAAACAAACAAAGAACCCAAACCACACAGGAAACTTGGTGTCATTAGCAGAGCAGACTGGAGAGAGAGAAATCTATTGTATGCAGGACTTGGAGGGTTCAAAATCTACTTTTCTTCCAAAATGAAAGTAAATTTTTCTTTGAAAATAAAAGAAATCTCAACTCACTTAATGCTTTTTTTTGACATTTACATGTTTAAATTGTTTTCTCATCTAGAATATAACATGGCATTAAATAAACCACACTTGAGTACTTTGGGTTGAAAAGCAAAAATTGAAATACTGTATTTCATAGATATCAATCTGTCTGTCAAATAATGAGTTTCTGCCACCCTTCTATTTGTTTCTGACTGATATGGGTTGTTGGGGAAGTGAGCCTGGCATTCTGCAGTTTCAGAGATCATGGACGTGCATTTTCTGAAGAAAATAATGTCCCACGGACTTTTCTTGAACTGAATACCTAACTGTAGACATAAGTTCTGAAATGAATGTGCTTATAAGCCACTGCAGAAGCAGAAAGTTCAGTCTAACACACACATCACTGCTCTCAGCTGTGGCTGCTGCTTCCTGTGTGAGACCGAGCGTTGCAGAGCCGGGTGCTCGACACGTAAATCACTGCAGCTCACTGACACTAACTGAGCTGCCATGACTGGCCCAGATGAAGATCATCCCTTAGAGCTGATGTTGATAAAGCATCCTCACAAACGTGAGCATGAACCATTTGTGAGATGTTTCTGCTTTCAGGTTCAAAGATGAACATAGTTATCATCCTTATTCATCCAAAACACCCCATGCAGAGAACGCCTTGATTAAGCCTTAAATCAAAAGCTAAAGCATGTGAAACAAAGGCACCTCATACACCTGTTAGGGGGAAAATGCAGGGCACTAAGTGAGCACCTATTTGCATTATACAGTGTGTTCTCCAGCAGGAATAAAATACTCTGCAAGTCAATGGTCCGTCAGCTTCTATATAGAAGGGAAAACATTCTTGTGTTCAAAATTGTGGAAATATCAATATTTCAAAAGGTAGTTTTACGGTTCATTCAAGCACTGATAAGAAATCATTACACTTTTTGAGAATATTGATGATTACAGACAGGCATTTAATGGAGGGAAAGCCTTTTTTTGCAGTTCGTTAGTTTGTGCATGTCTAATTGACTCTTCAAGACTCTTTTGCATGAAACACTAAACACAGTTTTAACCAGATAATTTTTATACCAATTATAAGCAAAAATTGCAGAAATTTCCTTTCTATGTCTCCCCAATGAGTACTGTCAAGCTCCAGACAGAGTTCAATGCAGGAAATACATGAAAAATCAAGACTTAAATCACCCATTTTTTCCTACAACAATAGGCCACCTAAGGAGCTGATTTAGTAGATTAGACATTAGATTTGGAATATGTGGTCCCCTGGACAAAGTGGCTTCATCTCTTTGTCTTTCAAGATAGGTTATGAGGATTGTTTCTGTGGCAGCTGTTAGATCCTGCTTGGGTTATCTGGGCACTTGGAGTGGTAAAAAAAAGGGTGAAAAACAATGTGTAAAAACTCTACCAGCTCCGGTGTCACAAAGCAGTGCAAAAGTACCCACTGACCTGCCTGAAAGGTCCCTGTCCCCAGTGGGGTTGTGTGGATGCTCCCTCCTGAGGCTTCTCCCGCTTGTCAGCCTATGGGCTGTGTAGGGCAAGAAGAGGATTGAGGTACAGCTGAAAGCACGTGGATAGCTGTGCATGTGGAGGGCACTGGCTGGGCCCTGCAAAACTGTCATTAAACCTGGCCTCCGAGGCTACTGCAAACTTCTGTGGTACACAGTCAACTATTAAGTCAATGAAATCATTTGTATCAAAGACATTGTGACACTGTCTGAACATGGGAGTGGAAAATAAAAAGACAGCCCTGCATGTACATATGGTCATGGTCCAGTGCAGTGAGTGTTACTGCTTGGTTTGCTGAAGCATACTGGACAAGCTTTAGAGCTTGTTATTTTTGCAAGAACTACAGGGGAGGAAACATCTGATGTACATTGCAGTAAAAAATACAATCAGAACCAAGGCAAATGTAAGAAAAATGTTTTGCAGTTTCAACATCAAAAAGGACACTCTATGCAAAGCTCCTGTGATTACAGGAAATGTCTCCCCCTGTGAATATTTCCATTTTTATTCACCTTGGTTCTTTCCCCAGAAGATTAGAAGCAGAATTACAGGCCTCTGTGGACAGATCCTATTCTCACAACATTTCTAGGCCCCGCTTTGCTGAACCAACAGATGTGGATCATTGGGATAACTCTGACAAGCACCAGAACTTTTAGTTACTTAGTGGCATCCGGAGCCTTTGGGGACTTCCTCAACATTAGTGAGAAAAGCTGTGCCAGCCTTATCAGGTGGTGTGCACTAGTCCTCCTTGCTCCAGCTGGATCTGGAAGTCATCATTCCCCCCTGCTCCTGCTGGGCCAGACGTGGCACAGCCAGGCAGAGGCAGCAGGGCTCTGCCCACAGCAGGGCTCTGCCCACAGCAGCTGGCTCTGCCTCCCTGCCCGCCTCCACCTGGGCACGAACTCATGGAGATCCCTGCTGGGGGAGACCTGGCTGCAGAGCCCATGGGGCTGCTGCCACCTGGGGTAAAGCACATGGCACCCTACAGGCCATCAGGCATTTTCCTAAAAGATCCTGGAGTCCAGAAATAACATGACCCCGTAGCCTGCCTATGCTGAGCTTTTGTCAGAGTCCTTTTTTTCCAGTTCCTCATTATAACAATATTATGTGAGATTGGATAATAGCACCGGGCATTTGTCCCCATATTTAGCTTGAATGAGTGCATTATCAAAGGGAAAAGAACACAGAATTGTACTTGTTGACTTTTGTACTCTCTAAACCCTTTTAAATTTAAACAGAAGCATTAACACCACCACACTCCCCT
>VZRX01004500.1:0-43161 GCA_013398075.1 Notiomystis cincta | reverse complement strand
GAAAAAAATCCCAAAAAAAAACCCATCCCAACCAAACAAATCATAAGTACCACTCTGTCTGTGGTACTATTACTCACTCTCTTGTTTCTACCAGCTGGTAGGTCAGGCTGCAGAAAGGTTTTCTGCAAACAGCAGTAAAGTTACTTTACTAATCTTGAAATTCCTCCTTAAAAAACTCTATTTGGCCTACTACAAAAAATAAAAAGACAGAGATCTGTTTAGAGAGCTGGCATGCTTAAGACTGCAGGCTTTGGGGCTTTCTCTTGTCCCAACAGAGCTGAGCACATTTCCTTGCCCCCTTGCCCTCTTCCTGTGCTGACAGACAGCCATCAGCTCCTTGGGGCTCCCAGTTTCATGGTCAGTGCCAAGCACAAGCTGGTCCCTGTCCAGAAATGGGACATGAGTGCTCCCTTAATATGAAGAGAGACTGGAAAGGTTTGGTGAACCAAGTGCGGGATCCTTGTCCCTTCCAGTGCACACTCCTGAAGTGACAGCAGTGAGTGTTCCTGAAGCAGGAAAGAGCTGGACCCACGTTTCCCACCGTTTGCATCACAAACACTACCCCACAGCTGCCAACTCTGCAGCTGCCACAGGCTGGCTTTAAATATCAAAGCCTGAAGAAGCTGAGCTCCCTTGCATTGCTACTTAAACCACCTCTGGGGTTGCTCAGCTCTGGTGAAGCAGCATTCCACTGGTTTATGCAGTGCAAGTCCCAGACCCAAGCAGGAAACCATTAATAGAGAAAACTAGATTTCTATTAATGTGCTGCATGAGTTCTCAAGGTACCCCTTTACCTGCAGATGAGGAGTATCCCTTTCTTCTGAAAAGCCAGGTAGAAGTGTGCATGTGCTGGTGGTGATCAGAGATTCTGGCTGGCTTCAGGCATATACAGTTAGAGTCTTACTCAGATTCACACACAAAAAAACCATCTCTCATCTGATTGCTGATTTTTTTTTTAATAAATAGACTCTTATCTTTTGACATGCAAGCTGGTATCTCCAGAAGTGTCCATGTAAAGACTGGTGTTACCTACCACCAGCTGCAGAAATTATAAATGAAGATGTATCTCTACTTAATCTATCTGTAGCTGCATTAAAATGTGGTGGTGGTTAAGAAAATGTAGTGCCCTCATCAGGGGGTTTAATACCACTTAAAATTTTACCCAGATAATCCACATCAGGATTAGTGACATTGTGAATTAAGGATTTGGCAGCAATAAATATGATTTACCCTCACAAAGGACCATTATGAGAGAATGATCCCTAACCCTGTACCTCTGCCACATATGCATTAAAAACGTCCTGCTGACAATGCTGTGCAAAGGAGCCAAATCTTTCACTCTCCAAAAAATGCTCCAGCCTTAATATATTCTTATAGGAACTGCTGTGGGATATTGAGGCTATGTAAACCCATCAAGGGTTTTCCTTAACCTGCAGATATTCACTGTAAGGAAATGCATGCCATGCTCTGTTGGGTGTGGACTGGGAAATCCCTTTTAGGGACATTCATCAGGGAAGTGAGCCAGGTAAGTAGGAGTTTACTGCCTTACTCTGACTCAGTCAATCCTTGAGACAATGCTGTATTTTAGGAACATGCCAGTAGCATTATGTTGTGAATTTTGGAAGACAGGATTGTCTGATTGTCTGTCTTTGCCTCCTTTGTCCCAGAAGAGTTGTCCATATAAAAATAGGTTAAATATATTTACTCCCTCTTCACCAATTCTCTTTCTGCTGAGAAGCTGTTCAGGCTTCAGAGGTCTCCTGCAAAGAGGTGACACAGTGGCAATATGCACAGGGTCCTGGTCTAAAACTAGGCATTCTGGAGGGCACAGAGTGGGCTGGGCACATACCTCCTGTGACTCAACAGCTTGGAAGTGACCATTCCCCACATTAGTGAGGCATTATTTTATTTTTGATACCTTAAAGCCTGTACAAAGTGCAAGTTTTAGGCAGGATATGCTGAAACCGAGAAAAGCAGACACATTTAAATTTTACTCTGGCTAGTTCAGCTAATCCCTGCAAAACAGGAGTACTGCCAACATTAATTTTTCATCCAGCTAACTCATACTGAACATATCATCACTAGTTACTTAAAATTGAATCTATTTTTAATAGAAAAATTGATACTGGAATATGAAAAACGAAGTAACATATCATTGTTCTGCAAAAGACTAAGCTTTTAAAGATAGCATTGTAGTCTGGAAACAGACTGGAAAAGGTAAAAGGTTATTTCCAACATTAAAAGTAATCTACATGTTCACCAAAGCCTAGATCATCTCAAAGCAGTAATTATTCACTGACTGTAGATAGCCTTATTTTGATATCTGCTGTATGTTTATTATTCATCACAGCAGATTATCACAGGATTACTGCAACATATTTTTCCTTTCAGTAAAATCTTATTTTCAGGTAATCTGGACTTTTTTTGTCCCCCTTCACAAAATCTGCTTTCATCAGCCTCCAAGCCTGACTAATAGCCAGTTACTTGAGTTTCCACATGATTATCCCTTCTTGCATTTTATACAGAGATATCTAGAACTTTTTTTCTGTAGTGCAAAGCATACTTTTAAAATTCATAACCACCAAATGTGTGTGCATGACAGCAAGAACGACTGCTTCTCTTTCATACTACAGGGCAAACAGCCAGACTTTAAAGGCTTCATAATGAGGGACTTTACCAGATTGTAACAGAAGATGTATTTGCTTATTTTTGCTGTAAAGTCAATTATAAATATGCAAAATTCAAAGTGTGAGTGACCAGGCCACACTTAGCAGACATAATAAGACTGCAGCCAATTAAAACAGAAAAAGGTTGAGTTCTCAGTTTTCTGCCCAGTGTGTTTCTGACGATGACACAACAACAGCTGTGAACTGCCAAAGTCATCCCAGAGAGGTGGGAGGTTCTGCCAAAAGAAGGATTTGCCCTAAAAGCCAGACATTCTTGCCACAATTTCCAACATAGAACTGACAAAATGGTTGCTCAGCATATGTGAATCCTTATACCACACAATCCTTTCTTTATAAGAATATCAGTCCCTTGAAGATGCAGCTTAAACAGACAGGAGGACAAATGATGTTACAGCATTAAAATCCTGGAATTTGTGCTCTTTATCTTTCTAACAGGACTATCTGGGTATATTTTGTTAATTGAACATTTGAAAACTGTAATTGAAACAGTATATAAACACTGTTTTTATTATTCTTCTAATAATATAATCATTACGTGAGAAACACTAAACTAGACATTTGACTTTATTGATCTTTTCATGGACTAACAGTACAGGGAGTCATTTTCTGCCTAGGCTAATTAATTGATAGACTAATTCATTGATCAGGTTCTCCATAGCATAGTTGGTATTGACAAACACTGAATCTTTTTCCATCAGTTGTATTAGTTTGCACCAATTACTTTGTCTGTTTCACTTAAGCAATTACAATACTCAAAAGCGACAATCAGATTCTCAGCTGGTGTAAATCAGGCTCTCTCTCCTGAAGTCAGAGAGCTGTGCAGTTTTACTCAGTTCAGTTTTTTGGCTTTTAAGATTTAACAGTTTGCTTTAAAACATCCAAAACAACATCAAGGATATATGAGGCAAAAGCCCATCATGTTAGCTGAAATGTTCATCACAGTAATGAATAGTAAACATGTTAAAGGCTCATGTACAGATGCATGACTTTGCTCATAATTTGTACACAGCCTTAGAATGCTATCAGGTGCAAAGTAAGGTACCTGTAGACACAAATAAGCACTTGTAGTCACAGAAAAGTTAGATGCTCCATAGACTCACCTTTTCCATATCTAGGTTATCTGTTAATCAGATCCTAAGAATATCCTGCTTCCAAGCAGCCAATGCCTTCCAGATACATGGACCACAGGCATTTCATTATATGGGAAATCTCTGTTTAGACACCTGTGAGTTTTTTTAAATATTCAGCTTGCTGAAGGATTCTAAGAGAATGTAGTGGTTTCTGCAGGGCTTTCTCACTTCTGGATCACTGCTGAAAGAATGTCTGGTTATGGACACTGCTGCTTCATTTTTTGAGCAGAGCCAACAAAGATAGGATCACCAACATACTGCCAATGAAAGAAAAAGGAATTGGGAATTTAGTGGGGAATATGGGAATTTAGAAGACTTCTGTGAATTTTCAAAATAAAGACTAAGTAAAAATAAGTAAATTGAAGTGATTGTTCTCTGCATAGATTTTTCCTTACCAAATTATTTTTCAGGTAACCTCAGGAGTCACCAGAGTACATGGATGTTACAAGAAGGAGACACTGTGATGATTTTTCACCTAATGATGAAGAAATTAGTTTCCTTTCAGAAGCAGGCCATCTCTATCAAGTTGGCCAGTGCTGAAAAATGTGAGTCAATTTAAACTTTCCATTAATCTCTGGTCTGCTTCTCCTAGAGTATTATGGAAAAAATGGGCCTGTGCAGGAAGTAGTCTTTGTGCTTTGGATTTACCTCCCAGCTCTGAATAACTGAGAATTCATTGAATACAGGCATTAGCAGTTAGTCCCTTCTTTTAAAGTCTCCAATAAATTTTCTCATCTTTGCATGCAAAAATAAAAAAATTAGATACTCTCCAGAGACACCAGCAACAGCAAGAAGAAGTCATCAAGACTAAGAAAATTTTGCTGAGGCAGTTTCCACACACTGCTCTAAACCCAATTACTTCCTGTGCTTGACATGCTCATGGAGGCTTCCTCTTTGATGCATGGTACAGGGTAAAATAAAGAGCACATTCTTCATTAAAATGAGTGTTATTCCCTGGCATGATTAAAAAGAAACTCCTGTGTGTGCCCTGCCAAAGATATTTCCATTTGCCTCAAACCCATGTAGATGCCAACCTACAGGTCATATTTGTAATGTTTTTGCTTAACAAAGGGTGACCAGAGCACCACATCACACAGTGTATGAACTCCATGGGGAAAAGAGGCATGTGCAGGCAGAAGTGGATATGGAGAACAGTCACAGTGGAGCATGATCCTCCTAAAAGAATGTTTTGCGCCCTTCACGCAGCCAGAGCCAGCGATTTCAGCACACAATTCAGTGGCATGTAATTAAAATCAATGGAAAATTGACATTACAAACCCCAAACAAATTAAAGCACAAATTTAATCTCTGTTTCTCATCCTGGCATTTGAAATGGAGGATTTGCTATGAAAATATATTGTAAATAGACTGAGATATATATATATATACACACACACATATATACATATATATATATACTGGGTATGTCTTCAGCAATCCTTCTGTGTTGTACAATTATAATTCCTTACCTGTGTAAAGAGATGATCTACCAACTTCTTGGCTGATTTTCAGTATACAGTAACCTGGCCTGACTCTGAGCATATGCCAGTTTTAAACAGATACCTTTATCATAGTGGGATTTTTTTAATGAGTGTCCTAACAATTGAACAACAAACAGCATAATTTCATGCAAGATCAGGTCATGTGGATCTTATGCCTCAGAACTTTGCAATTTTCCATTTTAAATGTTCTCTTTTTCATAAAGAGTTGTAGGATATGCAAAAGCAGAATAAATCTTTCTATTCTCATATTTTTCTATTTTTGATATGCTATTATCTGTAGTAGTTATATATGCTGCAGGGCAAACAAATTATTTTAAATGTTATTAAACTACATTTTTCTTACCTAAATTCATGTTGTCATGCCTCTGAACATAATGTTGTCAAACCTCTAAAACTGCAGAACATGCAGGAAAAAGCCATGGTAATGATGCTGTTCTTTCCTGCTGGAAACATTCTCAGCTCACAACTTCATTTGACCCAGTTGCACACTGCTCTTTTTTACATGTGAGATCAAGGACCTTCCATTTATTACCCAGTTTATTTCTTGCAGAATCAAGGACCTAAAACATATGAGGCTGATACCAGTGACTGGGTTCTCCAGTGACTTGTAGGGTCAGCATAGTTACACTGACCTTGGCATTGTCAGCATCAACAGGACTGATCTCCAGTTCAACTCCCTGAATTCTCCCAGACCAGTGTTCCATTGCTCTTCATCCTGAATGCAGTGAAATCTTGTAGAGCTTCCAGAATTTTCAAACTGATCTGTCTCACCTCGAGAACTACTGAAAACAATACCTTCACAGACAGACAATAAAGTTTGGTTAATGTCAGATACTGCATTTTGACTGCATTTTGCAAGTGTGGCATTATTACCAACAAGCATGCCTGTGCATTTTGAGTCCATCAACTGTGGTCTTTCACACACTACTTAAAATTTTTTTGAAAAATTAAACAAAACCAGAATTGATTTTTTTGGCATTGAAATCTGTCCTGGCATGGACAGAGATGGCAGCCACCTGTGGCACCACACCTGCAAAACCCATCGTCATTGAAACTGAACCTTGCCAGTGCCTGGACCACCCTACAGCAGACATTTGAAAACACAGGACTGTGCTGCTGCTGCCACCAAAGAAACAACTCCACTGTAGTGTGTGGAGAAACTCCTGGGGGACAGAAGCCAGCTCTGCTCCTCTGCCCTCCACCACCTCCTATGGGATGCAGGGCTGGGCTGCCACACTGCCCCAAACCCTCATTTTTGGGGTGATGATGTTCAAGTTTGCCAGCCTTACTGAGGAGCTTTGAGCCAGCTTTGGCTGCCACACAGTGTCTGCAACTCAGCATTCAGCCCATGGCTGCCAAGTGCAATAGTCTAAGATTTAGAAAGTGAATAACAGAGGACTGGGTGACTTAGGTTATATCTAGTTGTTCTGCTATGTCTTTGTTCAGAACCTCTACAGAACAAGCTCATTTTCCTTCACAGCAGGAATGAAACCCTTACCTGAAGGAAATCTTAGGGTCCAGCTTCATGCTCCTCAGTTATAATCATGGTCAACAGAAACCTTTTTTTACTCTTTTTCTTCTCTGCATAATTTCAAAATATTAAATTTTCCTGCAAATCAATAAATTACCCATAGAGTTGGACATGAAATTCCAAACATGTTAATTTCCAGTTCCGAATTATAAAGATTTACTAACAGTTGTTTCAGCAGAAATCACATACCACCAAAACCACCAAATGTTTAAATCAATTATATCTCAACGTATTACAGTCCTCATGCTTCAAACCTATGCTCAGAAGCTGCCAGAAAAGCAACAGGATTTGAATGTTTTATTTACTCTTGTGGTTTTCACCACTGCAGTTCATTCTGTCTTCAAAGTGACAGTAAGAAACAATTACTGAAAAAGGTACACAGTTCTCTAATACAGTTTTCAATAGTTGATGAATGAAGTGGGAAGTGTTGACCACATTAGGTCACAGAAAAGTCACTTTGGTAGACTTCTGCTCCCTTCTGACAAGTAATACAGTGAACAAGGATGGCTCTACACAATGTCTGTTCATGCAAAACTTGGTTTCTTATTATCATTGAACACAGCAGAAATCTGCCTCCTCAGTCTGAGCAACTGTTTCTCAATCAATAATTAAGTAACTTTAAGGTCTAGATCTATACAAGGATATTGATATTTTCACTGAAAATGAATCAATATGAACAGGGTAAAGCATCTGAGTAAGCCTTTTTAATGGCAATGTTTTGGCTGTGAGAAGTAAATTAATTGATCAAATGAATGACAAATATTGGACAACCAAAGTAAATCTTTTCACACTTTCACAAACCTTTTAAGTAACTCTTTTAAATTCCTTTCTTTGTTTCCATCTTTTTTTTCCAACTTTGTGTTGTTTTAACAGAATTTACAGGCCTTCTTGTGAGTATGTAATGCAAGTTATGTCTTTTTAAATTTTACATTAATAAGTAGATGTCAGATAAATTGTAGCAAAGGAAAAGACCAAGCTGAGACTTATGCAGGGAAGGGCACTTTCTGGGTGATAGACTGTAAGGGATCCTGCTGAAAAGGCCACAGTGAGAGAAAGGAGATCTACTGGAAGACTGTAATGGAAAAATCTAGGGAGAGATAGGAAGTAGGAGGGGAGAGGAAAATACATTCTCACCTTTGGTTTGGTGGACAAGGAATAGTTCCGGATAGGTCTTTTCTACCATCTTCTTACAAAACACATATTTGCAGGAAGTCCAAAGCAGTAGAGCTGGACAGAGGACAAAACTTTCCAGCAGTTCCCAGTGAGATGCCTCCCCTTACAAAGGCCCCACTCGCTCCCACGGTCTCTGTGATGAGACCCGGCAGGACTGTGCAAGGCTCCAGTGCAGAGCCACGAGTGCCCCATTTTCTGTGGGGGCATTTGCAGCACTTTGCTGCAGGTTTGGCCTTAGGGCTCAGGCCACGAAAGCACTGATTCTCACCCAAACTCTGGTGCATTTACAGCTCTCTCCAGAAGCAGCAGCAGAAGCTGCTGGCCAGCAAACTTGCTCCAGAGATTCACATGACACAGTAAAGCTCCAGAAATCACTGAGCCTCCAGGGCTGACTCTGCCTCTAGAGCTTGATGAGAGTGAGCATTTTGCAGCTTCTTGAAGTAGGACTGTGCCTGCAGGGCCACAGGCTTGAAAAACTCCCCAGCACTGGGAAAACCACTGTCAGTGAGACCACTGAGAGTCTTTCATGCCACTGGGAACAGAAAGGCAGCAAGGGACAACAGTGAAGATACCAGGAGAGACAAAAGTGACTCCTTTCTTCCACTTACACTTTCTGTCTCATGTTCTGAGCTACCAAATTCAGTTCAAGGCAATGCTATTTTAATTGCTGGAAACAAGTACAGTATAGCCTCATCCAGGGCCATCCCAAGAATGAGAAGGGAGTAGAAACCAAAGTCAGGGACCCACTCTTCAGGTATGTTTGCTGGGCAAAGAGAGGGGAGAAATGCAGCTGGGTAAGTGGGACAGCAGAGATGTCCTTATTTCTCCATACATCTTTCTAGTGACAGTGAAGTGAGCTTCCCTCATTTCCCTAGCCTTTCTTTTTCCATCTTTGTTCCCTTTTACCTTTCTCTCTGTTACATATGAGTTCATATTTTTTTACCATTAAACAATGATTTCTTTAATTATAAAGAAGAAGGTCAAAGAAACCTAAGCCTTGCACTGGCCCTTTGTCTGTATGTAGCTATCAAGTGGCAGCTTGATTCTCGGGCCATTACTTTAGTTGCTGGTCATAGAATAATTCTACACTGCTCCATAGGTCCTGCAAGCCATTGTTGGGACTTTTCTGAAATTTGGGAATTTTCTGAAAATATTTTTGAGTTGGGTGTCTTTTTCATTATTGTTATTAAATGGACAAACATTCTCATCTGCAAAGGTTGAAACTCTACTTTTTCCATCTGTCTCTGCCCTTTTTGAAGTTGTATGTCCCCTGTAGTATGCAGCTCAGAAGTGTTCACTTATGTGCTGGTAAAGAAAAAAAAGAATGAATGTGTGACAGAATGGAAAATACTGAACTACAATAATTATCTCTAAACTGCACAAAGAAGTTGCACGATACAGGCAGACCTGCTCATAAATAAATATTAATCTACCTTGCATTTAAAATTGAAAATTAATGTTGGAGAGGGCATGCAATGCACTTCTCAGTGTAAAAATGTTTTCCCCTTTCTTTTTTTAATCAACACTCAGCACTTTGAAATCACATGTCCCATTTTAAGCACTTAAGATGTGACTGGTTTGGTTATTTTTAAGAAAATCCTATTTAATATTTATGCAACAAAATCTGATGATTCCTGATGTGTTTCCATTTTAATCAGAATCTAGTATCATGCTTCTAGTGAAAATGTGTGCCTTTGTGGCTGTTGGATATGGCACAAAAAATGTCTAGCAGAGCAGATAGATTTGAATTCCCTATCCCCAAAATGGTAAAAGTCACACTGCTGACACTGATAAAACTTTGCTATTCTTCCAGCACAGCCTATAAACTAATTAGCCAACATTTACAGCTCCCCAGACTGGCTGGAATATTATTTCACAGACATCCAGATCCACAAGAGCAGCAGGAAAGAAAACAAAAATCAAAGCAGAAAGCAGTGGGAGAAAATCTAGATGAAACATGACATGTTACCTCTTAATCCAGGGTGGTGAAATTCTGTCTTGCACGAGGTCTGTTCCCACCCTGTGCATGCATCTAGACAGGGCAAGTGTGAGACCCCTTCTGCCCAGTTGCTAACAGAGCCTCAGCCTCCAGCTGCAATGCTGATTTGGAAAGGAGCCATGTTGAGTGCAGCTTAGGTCCCTTTGTGGTTCGACTTTCCTAAATCTATTTATGCTCACTCAGTAATACATGACACTAAGGGATTCTCCACTGTGCTTGAGAGCAAGACCCTGAGCTGCACCTTTGCTCTACCACCTGGGCAGTCCCCATCTCCCTTTGGCTACTGCTGAAGGCCAATGCACATCTGCAAATCTCTGTGCTGCCAGTTGTCTGCAAACACAGAGATCACTCCCTCTAGTTCTCCACAGCTGGGCCAAGCAGCTGAAAGCACAGAGGCAGTTTGCTGACTACTTGCAACAGCAGTAGTTATCACCAGTAGAAATGGTACTGGAGACATATCTTGGTGTCTTGGTATGAGTAAAATGGGCAACCCCTCCAAGCACATCAGCCCTGGCTGAACCCTAAGGGCAGCCTGAGCCCAGCCTGAGCTCAGAGTTTCAACATCCCATCTCCTCTCTGAAGCAGGAAACAACTGCACCCTCCTAGAGACCATCTCTGCCTCCTTCATGTTTGACCCTGGCACTGCAGTGGCAGCTAAAATGCTGGGTGGAGGCTGCTCAGGAAAATGTGCTGGGTGGATGGTGCCCCAACAAGAGGTTTGCTTCTAAGCAGGCAGATCTGTGACACGATATGAGATAGTGGGTGAAGGGCAGCTGGATCCCCTTGCTGTCACAAAGCAGCAAGAAAGAAGGAGTAGGAGCAGATGTAAAAACACATTGAGGGGCATGAAAGAAAAAGTATTGCCCTGGATTCTATCTGTATGTTCATAGACTTGCCTCCATGGGAGATTTCTGATCATCTCAGTTATGGCCTTCTCAGCTATATGCAGATCTTTCTCACCACCTGTCCCCCATCCTGTGTGTGAACTGTATCAGTGATGACAAACGAATTATCTGGTCATTTTCCCCGGGCTTTTTATTGTGCATAACAGAAAATAGTATGGTATGAGTGAAAAAACAATTTTTATAGTAGCTGTAAAATTCATTAAAACAATGCTTTTTCATTGTACTTCAAACATAGTTGTCAGAGTTTATAAACAGCTTTTGTTTTTAGTCAAATGAAATACTGTGCAGCAATACTTTAACTCTCTTTTGCCAAATTATCAGTTATTTCAAGCAAGTGTTAAAATCTCCATCACTGGCAAAATGAATTATGTTTTGTTTGTCAAACTTGCATCAACATGCCCATCAAGCTGAGCTGGAAAAGACTCTTTAACAGTGCAGCATAGGTGCTGCTGTTTGTGACTGTAAATGCACCTGAATTTAAATTTTGCAGCTATAGGGATCACTTGCAAGAGGTTTTTATTTTCAGATAGACTTTCAAAATAGTTTGCCACATTACAGTATATTTTTAGTCCTTTCTTCTAAGTTCTGTTAATTAGTAAGCCTGATTCTCCCAGACATTATTTCTATTTCATTGGATAGATGTGAATCATCAGATTTTTTGTCTACTTTTATTTATGTGGCATTCAAAATACTCAGTCAACTACAGCTACATAATAAAGGCTAGAATACAATAAGTAGAGTTCATCCTGTAAGGAGGAAGTAAGGTGGTTTAGTTAATCCCTTCAGGTTGCTTTGGGCCTCGTTCTGTGATGAGGACAAGTTTCCTCCATCATTTGTTAATATGCAATGAGACACTGACACAAAGTCCTGACACATTAATAAACTCACAAAATATTTGGGAGAACTACAGTGACCACTCACAAACATTTTCTGCTTTGTAAGCAATGCAGGCTCATTCCTTTATAGGCTGTAGCTGTTGCTTCAGATGTGGGAAGAGTATTCTAGAAAGACAGGTCTGCCTATAAATGAGAAAGAGCAAATTTCAGTAAGATCACTTACACAGATTGCTGTTAATACCTGTTGTAAGAATGTACTTACTTTCAGTAGTCTGTAATGGCAAAAAGAAAGGAGATATTAAGATGCCTTACAGAGAGACATCAAAATCTGCCCAGTTCATTTCTGTCTAACCTAAAGAAATGGACAAGATAATACATCACATAAATTTTACTGATGAATGTCAAGACTTTGATACAATGCAAACCCATAGAAAGCACTGTAAACAACATCAGTCTTTATAAAGGCAATGCTGAGACAAAAATAGCATTACCATATCCAAGGATGGAGACAGTGTATATGCTTAATAACATAGAAAAGCCATCCCAACACAATTTTAGTGGGGGAATCAAAACTTTCTTAACCACCTTTTTTTTTCCCAGGGTTACAAAGAACTGTTGAAGAGTCTTGGACCTAAATGTAGCCTTTTGAAAAGTAGCCTGTGGAATGTAAAGAAATACAAACATTAAAGTTGGGGAAGAAATGTTATGTTTCCTGTGAGAAAACAGTGAGGTAGGAATAGCACTCTACCATTAACTTATTTCTGTAATAATTTCTGAGCTTATTTGTAATCATAGCATGGCCCAGACAAAATCATTTTCCCTTTTCAAGTAGATGAAGGACACACCCCACTGTGGTAGACCTTGACAGGGTTTTAGCTCATCTAACTTATGTAGTATCTCCTTGCTTCTTTCGTGTGTGAAACTCCCACCAATGTGGAATATGGAATGACAAAGTGACCTCCTTGGGAAAGTATATAAGAATTTACCAGAAGTTTTGAAATAAGCCAAGCTCTTCCTTAGAAGACAGAGCACAGAAGAGAGCTGTGTATGTTTAAGAGTAAAGTCAGGAGCATTAAAAAACTTTTCCCTTATTTTAAGATTGCAGGCAGTTGTGTGTTTATAGACTGTATATGGTCTCCAGATGTTCTGAGAGACTTCGTTCTGCTTTTCCCATCTGTGTAGGCTCCAGTCTTGATGTCTTTTGGAGAGAAGGGCAAAACTTTTTCTGTATTTTAGCACAGCAGAATTAGTGCATGGCTTTTACATCAACCTTTCCAAGATAAAACCTCTACTAAATCTCTACACCTGCAAACAAGAAATTCTGCTTTTCAAATGTATTAAATCCAGCTCTGAGTTTGTGGCACAGATTTGAGACTAACATGCTGTTTGATTTCTCTTAACATGACTCGACCCATGAAGTGTGCGTGTGTGTCCCCTCTTGTACCCATTTTTATTGCATTTCACATTTCTGTCAATATAGCCTCCAATATTTGAATCCACTGATAGAACAGATGCAGTAATTGCAAACAGCTGTAAAGTATTACTCATCTTGCTAATCAAAATGACTTTCTGCTAAATAAACCATGAAAAAAGCTTTTCCACCATCAGTGAAGTGGAGTGGAAATGATACAGACTGTAAAGAGTCCACCATGGAAGCAAAATCAACAGATCAAGTGTTCCTACAGTGATTCTACGTGTTAATGCACATTTCCAAAATTGTTATAGAAATTTCTCTATGCTTAGGAAAATGAATTTGTGTAACAACACAGATGTTCCTCCAGGTATTTTATATGATACCACGAGATACACAGAGCCTTGAAGAACTGCTTTATGCTTTCTCAAGATTCATAATCCAAGGGGAGATAATTGTCCCATATGATTTTATTAGATGTTCATTATATCCTATACTACCTTATTAAAAAAAAACCAAAACTCAGAGTACTATATATCCACATCAAACATGACAAAGGGACTGTTTCTGAGCTTATGGGAAGTATGGAAGAGGCTGGTTTGAGAAAAAAAGTCATTCCTAAGTAAAACTAGTGACTGAGAACTTTAGTCTTTCATTAGTCTGTCCCCTAATGAAAAAGCTCCTTTTCTAGCTCATTGTGCTTCAGTTATCCTATTTTCTAAGTTATATTCTTTAATTCTTAAAAATGCTATTAGAAAAGATATCATCTCTGGTTATATACTCTTCCTCTATTCCCTTATGCCACTTAAGCACTTATTGCTGTGGGCCACTCCAGTATAAAACACTCCAGAGGAAACAACTTAGCCCTGAGTTATTTCTCTCACTTCTTTGGGTCACACTGAATTAGGAAGTAAGCAATCTTCTCTCACTGCTTTCTGGTACCATAAATGATTTGCTGGGAACCTCAGCTCTTCTATTATGAAATGTAACTAGAAGTTAAAAGGCATATAAATTACAGATGTGCTAATTTTGTGAAGCATGATGAACTTCCTACTACCAAGTTTATATATCTGCAGAGAGGGGAAGAAGAGGGAAGAGTAAATGAGATACATATCTTATCATAACACGGGAACAAAAAGAGTAAATCTACTTCCTTCCTGAAATACTTTATTTTCTCCAGCACTGGATGCAGTCTCCACCAAAGGAACTCAGCAAGTTCTCTAGATCATTTGCCTTTCTGCCCCAGTTTTTCCTGGTTTTCCTTCCTTGCATCTTTTTCCTTTGTCTTCAATTTTTTCTAATCTCATAGTCATCTATGGACATTCAGTGCCATGGCTGCAGCAGTGTGACCAGGTCACATCCAAGACACCCCAGAAGAAGCTCTGCACATCTACAAACCACAGTATCTCTGCCACAGACAAAAGAGACCACAACAAAGGAGCCCAAGGTGGTCACTGTTAGGCTAACACAGCCTACAGGGGTAGACTATTAAAAGGGTCATTGTAAGACTGTGATGAAACAAAGTGATTGCTCCCAAGGAAATCCACTTTTGGAGGATGAGAGAAAGCATCAGAAGAACTGCTCAGAAAGCCTTGACCAAATCACTCTGATATATTAATTTATCCCTCTTGCTTTGCCCACTTTCCACACAGGTGTTTGATTTTTGAGCAAGGAACAAAAATGGAGAAACAGGCACTGTTTTATTGAAAGCTGCATCCTCCTGAAAAAGCATGTAGTGTACAGAGGACATTAAGGTGTGTCAGAAGCAGGGAATGAGGCTCAGACACCTTCACATTTTCAGCTCCTCTCCAACCCTTGGCAGAAGCATGCAGAGTTTTCACTTACTCGTTGACATTTCAATCCTACTTGTGGTTGCACCAGTTGCAGTTTTCACAGCTAATGACTGCATCTTCCCACAGCTGCTGGTAGTAACAGTATGCCTGTTTTACAAATAAACAGAAGGCTACAAAGACCTTTCTGGGTGAGTGAATTGCATTGCAGGCATCATCCAATCCCTCTCAAAGAACTGAAACTGCACCTTAAATACATTAACTGCGCTTGCCCTTGATACCCCAGCTGGAGGCTGTCCCAGAGACAACATCACTGTTCAGTCAGATGCATCCTTCCCATTCCAAGCCTACAATTATCCACTCTTTCTTTAGTCTAAGGCAACAAGACTTAGAATCATATGGCTTATTTTTGCAGGCAGCAATGCAGCAGAGCCAGGCCAGAACCTCAGCCTCTCAAGAAGCAGCAGGTTTCAGAGCTTTTTATCATCTGCCCTCATGCAGGTTTTCAGGAAAGCCATGCACAACTCTCCAATGTCAGCACACAGTTTCTAAGTCAATGTGCAGCAGTGTGGAGTAGACAATTTCTTTTTACCAATTTCTCTCCATCTACATCTCTCAAAATAGGCACAATGGTCCTTTTCTCTGCCCAATAATCTTTCACTCTGCAGCCTATAAACTGACTCTCATTATTCTGAAAAAAAAATTGTAAATTCCATTTCTCACTCCTTACAGCTCCTTTCAAGGTTATATGCCCATCATAGGCCAAATCCAGTAATTTCCTCCCTCAGAGTTTAGGTTGTCCTACAAGAAGTTTTCAAGATGTAATGTACAGCTTAAAGTGGGAGAACTGAATGAATGAACTCTGACCATGAGAGAAGGGTGAGATGATACTTCTAAGAGCATCTAAAAAGCAAGAGTTTGTTCCTAAGACAGAAATGGGGAGCAGGAAAAGGAAGGAATTTCTGGAGAAATATTTCCTTTGGGAAAAAAAAAACCAAAAGCTACAACACATTGCAAAGCATTTTTGTCTCCTCTTATTGACTTACTCTTTGTCTCTTTCTTATTGAGAACCCAAAACAGATCGTAAGAAATACAGTCAGAGTAAGACTGTGGTGGTCTTCATTTAGGAAGACCTCCCCTACCGTGGAAAAAAACCAAACTGAGAACTTCCCTGAACTGAAGAAGCAGCAAACCCTGCACATTGCCAGTGTGGCACCCAAGAAAAAAAGATTACACAATATGCCCTTGACAGTCCATTAGCAATATTTGTGCTCATTACCAGTGAGACGTATTTCACGTGAAAGAGCCACTTGGGCAGAAGGGGCACTTGAGGTAATTAAGAATCTATTTACATTTTATAGAGCCATTGATGCCCTTATGTCCAAGGAAACCATATTAAAAGTGTGCTCAGGGTATTTTCCTATCAATAAATATTAAAATGGTTAATCTGCACTTGGTCTGCTAGCTGCCTGCCATGGCTGCAAGCTGTTAGCAAGCAGTAAAAAGCAGACAAAAGAATGTGTCAGACCCAAAACCAATCTCTCAATCTATTTCTTTTTTCTGGGTAAGTTTCCATTTATTATGTGGTATACTCTCTTATTTTCATGAATGAAATATAGAATCAAAAAAAAAAAAGGAAAAATATTCAAAACTGTAAGAAATAAAATGATCTCTTAATTTAAATGCACTCTTAACTAAAAGAGAAATTAGCTTGGAGTGATCTTTTATTCATTCAGTTCTCAAACATTTCCCTATCCTTCTGAAATAACCTATGTGCAAAACAGATAAAATCTTATGTGTCCATTTAAGTTCTGCTGGTGCCTACTCTTCCTCTGGGTTGTCCCAGGGTGTTCTTGCTAGACACAAGCCCAGGAACAGTAAACAGCAATCTAAACTCATCACAAAATCACCTTAAGAAATGCAGAAAGTAACAGGAATTAATCAGTTGAACAGGCAGTCTTCCATTGCAACCCTTGTTATTTAGACAAGTGCAGCTAATATACATAATGTAGCCATAAATAATTAAGTAAAATAAATTACAGCCCAACAAAGTCCACATTAAACAAGACAGGCCTCTCTGAAAGTCATGCGGGACTTTCTATGTGAAGATCAGAGTAAAAAATGAAAGAGCATGGCTCACATGATCTGTCTGTTGCTCTAATTTTTAAAGATGATACCTAATCATTGTAGAAACTCTTGCCTAGGAGAGCTGGACCATGCTAGAGCTGATCTGAGTCATAAAAGAGCATGAGAATGAAAAATGATAAAGAAATGAGCATGTACATTTTGCATCATGTTCATGTGGTAACTTATTGTCATGACTCGCAAACCCAACAGAAAGAAGAAACTCCACCTAGAGCTGTAAATTCTGGTCAGCTCAATTATTTCACATGTTGCAGCCTGACTTAAGTTATTCAGAGCAGAGAAAGGCAGATCCCTGATGCACCCTTCCATAGTGCTGGACAGGGTGAAAATAATAAATTGGTCATTGGGAAACACTGGATGCTTCCGGGATAAGAAACAGCATATTTCATATTGTTCTCTCATAGCTGCCTCTTGATGGCAGTAAATGGTTTTGCCATAGCTGTCATACCTCAGCAGAGAGGTGCTGCAAGCAAAGGAGAGAGTATTTCTACTCCCCTTACCATCACCTTCCTTCCATGGTGGCTGATGTCCCACCCCCTCCTGGCTCACAAGCCGCAACAAACATCTATAATTTGTCAGTTTTTAAAGACTACTGGGAGCCTTTTGCTGAAAACCATCAGGCCACATTGACCTAGACCTACAGGAAGTCAATAGTTAGGAAATCACTCTGTTTTCCCCAGATGATTACACTGGGTCCCAGGAGTGGAGATGTGGCATTTCCAGTACATCAGAGTGCCTTTCAGGGGACTCACATCAGGTTTTGAAGTTGCTGACTGCCTGCTTCTCCCCTAAGCACTTGATAATCTTCAAAAAAAAAAAAAAAGCCTTTTGATGCTCCCACTTCTATTAAAAGAACTCAGCAACAACTCCATTTCCCTATCCAGAATAGGCTTTTTGGCCAATGGAGTGGAGGAGTCAGTGTTAGAGGTCCTTTTCCATAGAAAGATCTGATTCTCACAAAACCACACGTTTGGGTTTTGTCATTTTGATTAGTCTGTTGTAAAGAGTCTGTGGCTTGATGCCCAGAAGTGCAGCTCTTACTGAGGTCAGGACCTCTGAACATGTGAGCCTTGATACCTCAGTCTTGAAAAGGGCCTGCATGCAGAAAGGAAAGGAATAATAATTGAACTGCCTTCTAAATGTAGAAGCTATCACCCCAAAGTGGAGTTATGGTGCCTGCTTGGACTGCTGCCCAGCTTATTTCCTGGCTGGTTGGACAGAACAACATAATTTGCACAATGAACATGGTGTTTTGGGAAGATTTTCAGTCCAAGTAAATGATCTTACAGAAGTAACAAATGTCTGTCTGATGATAATTCAGGACTGCACTGGGCCCAGTAGCTGCAGCCAGCAGTGAGAGGCAGTACAGATCTAACTCACCCCTGGCAAGAGTGGAACAACAGTTCTGAACACACATTCAGCATTACCCATTCTGGACAGATGCTGAGGCAAATTTCTTTATGTATCTCTCAGTTTTGCTGGTCAGCAAGGTTGCATGGATGCACAGGAAACTGCCTTCCTCTAATAAAGATCCTGGCACCTTCCAGAGCTCCTGAAGTGCTGCCCCTTCTGTGGCAATGGGTAGGAAAGCATTCCATATGGCACAATATCCTGTGTGCACCGAGAGTCCTGCACGTGGGATTGAATGAGGAGCTTCCCCAAAGCTTAACTGAAGGACCTCTTCAGGACTCTGGACCCACTGCTTGCACCAAGAGTGGTTAGATCAATACCCTGGCCAGAGCTTTACAGGTCATGACAGTGCATATTGCAAATTACTGACAAAAGAACAGTTATTCTGAAGGCTGGAGACTAATTATTTGTCAAGGAGTAGTGATGAACGGGAGCTGAAGATATTAAATAAAATTAATCAGATTGGGAGAGGACTAGTGGGTGAGAGAGACGTTTTTAATAGGGGTATCTGGATACAGGAATAACTCTTGCTATGGATTCTGAAACTTGTTGTTATTCTATCTAATAATTCATATAATGGCACGGGTGAAGATTCTTACAGAATATATTTTTCTAAGTACAGTAAAACTGCCAGGCTATCTGCCAGAATTTATTTCTGATTTGTTTTGAGGTTCAAGGAAACCTACCAACCAAAGATTCAAGACATAGCTCTGTCAAAAGAGATTTACATTACCCGTAAGCATTTCAATTATACACATCAGGCAGAACTGTAAATTGTAAGATATTCATAGATAAATCAGATAATATGTGGCAAATAAGGCACATAGCAGCAACATTAGCTTGCATATCAGAATCTTAAAAAGCAGATGCAATTAAGAGACAAGACAAAGAAATAAATATCTTGTGAACCTTTCAAGAGGCCAACCACATTATTTTAATATTGTTTAACAGTAACACTTAATAAAGGGAACATCATGATTGTGTGAACTAAATTTTCAGTCATAATGAATGCTACAAACTTAACCTCCCAAGTTTAAATAGGGTACAATGCCTTGGGAGAGATGCAAGAGAAATTATTTGATAAAGGTGACGGTTTTTCACACCTGAAAATAATGTTTTTCTACCAGGCTCTCTTGATCAACAGTCTGTAGCCACACATTAAAGATAAAATCTCAAGACTTACAGTGTATACTTGTCACTACTTGCATAACTTAGTAGGGAGAGAGGATCACAGAGATTTTGAACATAATTTCCTACACTACAGGAGATTAAATAGACTACATTTGAAGAAGGCAAGAAGCAACTCTGGCCCCTGGATAGCAGAAAGTAAACTTCAACCAGTTTCTCCATCATTTATTCAAGAAGTACAGTCTTGTCTCCTACAAAATTTAGGCATAAGCATCCTGTGCAGCAAGGATGTGTATTTGATTTAAAGAATTAATTGCACAGGAGTGGATCCCTGTTACGGCTTTCCTGGCACAAACTAAAATCATTACATAAATCAGCTGGAGAGTGGCAATTTTACCTATATAAAGATTGATCGAACATTCACAGCCAGAGTTTGTTCTGTTCCCCATACTCATCAATATAGAAGCAGCTGTGATCTGAAAGCTTTTCTGGGGTAAAAGGCAACACTAAAGAGCTTGCTGGAAGAAAACAATCACCATATCAGAGCTATTCCCAAGATCATTGTTCTGTGCTACAGCTCCTTCTCCATCTATCATGCTTTCTCTGATTGCTATTCATTTCCTTATTTAATGAATATTGTAATGAATACAACACACTTAAAGATGCATTGAGGGTTTGTTTTTTTAAAAAATGTATATTTACCATTATACATCCTGAGAGGGAATATTAGCAGCTCTATTAAGTGATGATCTCTTGTTACCATGATAAATGTGCATTCAGTGATAGATTTAATGTGAAACCCAGTGAACATAACTCACCAACAAACCTAAATCATGTATCATCTATTTGAAAACTGTCATCTTTTTCTAACAGATAGGAAGTATTTTCCCAGTGTCTGTTGCTTATTACACTCTCTTCATCAGAGGGACTATGACATGCCAGCCTTTCCTACAGCAAAAGAAAAATATACAGTCATATCCAAAATTTACCCCGAGAGGGAATATCTTTGTCAGCTTCACTGGTCATTAATGCAGACAGTCATATTGAATAAAGCCAAACAATTTGTCACCTTTTAATGATTTAACTGGTTTCTTTTCTTATTATATACATATATTCTCATGTTAAAGCCCTGAATCCTATGCTGGTAGTTACAGGATCAAGGGCACTGGTCCTACTGTAAGTGACATGTAAGGACTTGTTTTGAACAGTCAGTGGTATTTAGAGATTGTCTGGTTTCTATTCTGAAAAAAGCTCCCTATAATACTGAAGGAATGGACAAGAAGTTTTATCCAGACCAAGAAAGTTTCTGTTTGGATTATGTAGAACAGTTATTTCTGATATGGTTCTGGTATTTTCTTTTGTTTTCAGTTGGTTTGGGGTTTTTAAATTTAGTTTTAAAGCCCGTATTTGAAAATTTGTTTTAAAAAAGCTTTCCAATGCTGGAATTTTTACTTCTAAGAATACTGAAATAAAAATATTTTATTATTATCCTTACCCACATTGAATACTCATTCACATTTTCTTTCCCCATATAAGATTTTGATTTGGATGCTATTTTTCAAAGAAATAGTAAGGTGGAAAAAATCTGCCCTGACGTAGCATTTGATCCTTTTCCAAAGAGGCTTCCTTGAAGGAACAGAAACTGGGACACTGGGGATTCTCCTGCCTATTTCCCTGAAAAAGCATAGGTGATATATTTACTTTAAGATCTGGATCCTTCTCATAAGGTCATTTAAGCCCCCTGACAAGCTTGTTCACTGACGGTACAGACAGAATGAACTGTCTGAAGCTGACCCAGAGTACAGGTTGATACAGGCAGGTGTCTTTCTCTTCTTGCTGAACTCCTGCTCAAAAACACCATGCAGCTCCCACAGCCACACTGCAACTTGAAACACAGGGAGTGACAAATTATGGAGCTGTACTGCATTGCCTGTACCTGCCATCCCAGTCCTACAGCCTACTCTTGGTGTCCCTCTGCACCGTAGGAGACGGTGTTGAACACCCGCTGCCTCTCTGGTCCAGCAGCTGTGTGGAGGAAGGGCTGAAAATGGATCTCTACAAGTTAGGGATTCAAATCCTTCTGTCCACTGAATTGCTGGAGTCATACTGTCCTGTGCATGGAGGGCCTGGGGATCTTTGCAGAGGTGAGGGAGATAATTGGGCTGGTTGGTGCTTCTGTTCCCAGACAGCAGATGAGTGGCCGATGATTCCCTTCCCCAGACAACATTAGGAAGAAGCTCCTTGGCATGCACAAAGGGAGACTCCTGACTCTCTTAAATTCATTCCTAATGAACTTTAAAAGAGAGAAAATAATGACAGAGATTACAGCATTGTGCTTTTAAATTCAGTCTTCAGTGCTTCCTCTCCCAGTGCCTCTATGTGTCAGATCCACACAGTCCTGCCCAATAAATGTGTCAATAGTCCCTGTCCAAGATAGTCAGTGCTAGATAGGCTCCTGATTTAGTCCAAGACTTAGATTACTAGGACACTTAATTTCCTTCTATAATTGATAGTTAGTTCTTCTGGTCATTTTTAGTTCTTCAAGTGAAAAACTTAATGAGCCTAAGAGTAGGTTCTGTGTCTAGTCCTTCAGGCTTGACTCCAGCAGAGCTCCCGCTGTCCTCAATGACTGGAGGCTTGCTGTGCATGTTAGACCTTCAGAATCTGGATCAGTACACCCAAGAATGTGCAAAATTGGCACAATGTGGCAGTTGATCACAAGAGGTGGATGAGAGTTATTTTCATCATTAAGGAACAGGAGCTGCCCTATTTTAATGCTTGTTGTAAGTGCTATTTTTACATCTCAGCGTCTGGATAAGACATGTCTGAAAAATAGGATTTTCCATCAGTGTGAAATACCTCCTTAAAATTCCTTATGTTGGTGATGCACACCCTCCAGGCACCTTTGAAAATGTTGGGGAGAAATTTGCCTCTATTGAAGTCAGTGAGATTTTTACTACTAAGCTCAGTAGCACTGCATCTTGCAGCTGCCTACTGACTTCAGTCATTCTGAGTTCTCTGGTTGGCTGGTTATTTAAAAGGTGTGGGAGGAAAAAGACTGTCTAAAAGCAATTTTTCCACCAACAAGATGACTACTGACTTATTCTCCATTTAAGCCATGCAAAGGTGTCATAACTCCGTAAAAGGAGTGTGTTCATACATTATTTCTAATAGTCTTCATATGATATATGTTATATATTATACATTATATATGTTATGCATTATATGTTATATATTATAATATATACAACAGAGCAGGTTTTTAATTTGCCTTTTTTCTGTTATTCTAGTTATTTTATTTCATTAAGGGGAAATGATAATAATATAAAAGATCTTTTTTTATAAAGGTGTCTGAAATAGTCTACCCTAACAGCCCAAATCACCACACCTTGCAATGGTAGCACTACTGTGTCTCAGTTATCCATACTGTATTTGTGGTTTACATTTTCTTCTGGCTTCACTGAACATTTCTACAAGATTCATTTTAATACATTGAGAAACGGTTGTTCCATAAATGTTTCTCATTAGTGTACCAAATGCACTAACTAAAATGATTAAACTAAACAATATTTTGTAGGATGACAGTCAGTCAGACCCTGAAATGCTGACGAATAAGAGACCTAGTGACCATAAGTCTTTCTGACTCTGTCACACAAAATAATTGGTAAGTGCTATGCCTTCATGCTTGTAGAGGAAATAATATGAGGGGGAAAAAGCCCAACAGGTACAGGGTCAGTAATAGCAACCTCACAGAAATACTGTAACACTGCTGGCATTAATAATTAAATGTACAAGAAATCTCAATAAATATTAAGTTATTTGCTAAAGAAATCTATGCCAACGTCTTTTTGCATGTGTGTGAAGACACACTGATTTGTATCAGAGAAATGGGGAATCTGTTTTAGTCAATCTTGCTTTTTTCCTACTCAGAGCTGTAGAATTATAAAGCACAAATCTGCTTAAGTTGGGCTTTTTTACATTTATAAAGGGCCACACTTGATTTAGCAATACTATTTTTATGTGTAATGACATGGAATCATTTATTATACATTCTGCTAATCTTCAGACTTACATTTTGACAGGATTAGGAATTTATACAATATGTAGACTTTAGGATGCACGTTAAGACCGAGGCACTTCAATATATTTGGTTTTTTGCAATCTGATACTGAGTATGTGAAAAAATCATCTTGTGTTTCCTGCTCTCTGAACAACAAACCACAGTAATCCTTGTGATGGTAATCATATTATTTTCTCTTTAAGATTACATTTTGTTTGTACATTTATAGTGTCACTTAAAACAAAATCCAGCAGGTTTTTTTTTTTAGGTATCTTTTAAGAGAAGTGAATATTTTAAGAAAATGACATAGAAACCGAGTTTTCTAAAAGGTACATACTTCCCAGTATGTATTTTATAAATATTTAAATGAAAGATGATCAGAAATGTATAAATAATTGTGTTAACACTTTAGGAATTGTTACTGTGTTCTACAGCTCAGTAATAACCAGATTTCCATACTGAAGGGATTAAAGGACCTAGATCTGGTGAATGCAGAAACTGATTGTTTTTTTCTTTTTCCTATGCAGCAAGCTGCATCACTGTTTCTGATACACAGACTAGTTAAATATGATATTCCCATCTACAGAAGGGATATAATGATAACTGGCAAAATTATTTACTTTAAAAAATTAATGCAGAAATTTACAACAGATTATTTTCAGTCCTTGAGAAACTTATTATTCATTTGCATGAGAATGGCAATTCAGCGTGGCAATAGAAAGCTTCAACTGCATCCCTGCACTTCATTGCCTTAGGTTTGCAAACTGCTTTAACAGCCATCAGCCAAGAAATGTACATGTCATCTGCAAATCACAAATCACAGATCTTGACTCGAGTGATTGCACAGGGAGAAGTGCTGAAGGGTTCATAGTGGCCAGAACAAGACTTAAAAGTGATGTGAAATAGGGAGCAAAAAGGGCTGCAATTGCCTTGGAGCCTAAAATAGACTGAGCTTCAATGCCATGGAAAAAATCACCAGCTTCTCCATCATTTCTTTAAAGGTCAGAATTTTTGTAGGTGGATTGGGAGCGCAGTGGATTGCAGATGCGTTTAACAGCAGGGTATTTTCCGCTGCCATGACCAGTTAAGGAAGATTTTCAAAAACACATCTGCTGGTAAACAGTTTGGCCCTACTCTGGGTCATCTGCCTTATCTGTGCTCATTGCTGCATGAATTCTTACCTGGATGAAGTCCCAAACCTCACATCAGTCAAAGTTAGGCTTTCAGTACAGTCCATTACATTTTTTAGAGAGGTAACTCCGTGGCTTTCGGTTGGTTTTACGAGGCAGCTCTGCTGCTTCACAAATGTATGAAGCACACTGGCAGGAGAGACAAAGCCTGCTCCTTCCCACTTCCTGTTCACATTTCACTCGTCAGCAGGCAGAGCACATCATGAAAGAATAAATGAAGGGAAAACAGATGACTTAAAGAATAACAAGGACGAAGAGAGAGAATTTCTCTGTGCTGCAAAACCAGGCTGAATTCCAATAACGTTTTGCATCATTTCAGACAACTAATATTATTCAGAAATTGATTTAAGAGGAATTCAAACACAAATTGCCTACAAACTGATGTAGAAGCCAGTAAATCTATTTTCTTTTTCAATCTCTCCCACTCTGCAGGTGACTAAATGCCCTTGGTTTAAGATTTCTCTTTCTCCAGTCTGTTGTAACAGAATCTGAAATTCTGTTTGGAACTGGAGAGGTTAAAAAATAATCCTCTTTATTAAATGGATGAACCAAAATGCAATTAAATAGACAAAGATCTTTCCAGGTTGGGTTTTATGCTGGAGAGTGTCTATGCTTTACACATATTTGTATGATACTTAAATATCTCTAAGTAATTTAACTTTTCTAAATGTTTATTAGTCCATGGTGAGCGCACTGGATCCTCTTCTGGGATCAAGATATGAATTTATAAGAAGTGTAAAGTATTTAGATAGTTTCAAACATATTTCAGAGCACTTGTAACATCTGGGGAATGATTTCTACTTGGCTATTCTACTGTTAACTTCAGAGAGAAATGTAGGCAGTTTAACCAGCCGAGATCCTGTGTACCAGTGACAGCTGAGCCTGTTGCCTAATGGTTATTATGAAGAGGGTGTTGTTTCCTTGGAGTACCTTCCCTCCCAACTCGACCTCTGCCACCCAGATCATACCAGACAGAAATGAGCTTCTAAATTTCTGTAAAATAAAGAGAAAATCTCCACCAAAAGTACATGCCATGGGAATAACTGAAAATTCTTCTGGACATACTTTCCTGTGAGCTGGGATATTGGAAGAGCCTCAGAAAGTAAAATTAACTAGGCAGTGAAAAGATAACAGCACTCTTAATGAAATCCTCTGCCTTGGTCATGAAAAGACATTTTGCTGGGGCAGCCTACACCTGTGCAATCACTACATCTAACTCAAGAGGCTTGCAGTTATGTCTTCCAAAATAGCTCTCATAGTGCATCTGAAAGATTTGTCTGCACATTTATTATTTGAAGGTTATGCTGTTCACACCTTGGACTTGAATTTGCAGTTTAAAAAGAACAATGCCATATTTTTGTTCAGTTTTTATCTCACCTTGTGGTCACCTCCAGCGGCAACTGCTTTTTCTGCTACAGCCCATCACGAGGTGGCTTCTAACACCAATCAAAGTCAACGGGTACCGCAGCGGAACGAGCATTAGTTTTTAACATAACCAGGAACCACTGGAGAAAAAGTAGAGGAAAGGAAGAAGGTGAAGAAACCAGAGTCCACAGCCACTGGTATTTCAGCATTTAATAGGAAACCCTACTGCAACTGACTGAAGCCCTCATCTCCATGACACAGCCCAGTTCTGCAGCTAAACCAGACTTTCTGAGTTCCCTGCCAGTTTTAAGTGTCCTGCATTGTTTAACAGATGCTGCTGCCACACTGAGGAAGAGCTCTGATTGTACATTATTATGTTCCCTCCTTTGTTTTCACTCACCCAACCTAAAGAGATTTTACTCCTTTTTTTTTTAAACTCATCTGATTTTCAGTCCTCTCAACAGAAAAATACAAAACTGTGTTGCTTCTGCTTTTGTACCAAAGCTATTTGTGAGGGTCATAAACCCATAAGCCAAGGATGACTTTCTCACCTCACTCTTACTAAGGCAAATCTCTTTTGCTTTATCTGCCCATACTCAACAGCTCTTCTCCACTGAGCTCTTGTGAGTCCTGAGGGGAGCAGACAAGAAGTTTCGTGAGGAGGGAAAAGAACTAATATTCTCCTTGTAGAGGCAGTTATCCTCACATGCTCTGGTTGTGGTGGGGGCCTCTGCTGCACAGAAGGTTCTCTGCACACGTACAGGGAAGCAGGAACAGAGAACTGCACGAGCTGGAAACACTGAAAGAGAAGATCAAAAATGTCACAGGTATGGTGTAAGAAACAGAAGTAGGGATGATCTCATCCCAGAAAAACTAATGGGACTGATGAGCCCTCAATGACATAGGAAGGTGAGAACATTGTGGTTTCAACTAACAGCCAGTGACTGACCATAGTCTGGTCACTGTGAAGCCTTCCTGAAACTTTCAGAATTCACAATATATTCACATGTGTTTTCCAATTCAATCAAATGGCTTTTTGAGGAGAGAATAATACAGTGTGAAATCGGTCACACTGCAATTCAGATTCGATGGTATTTCTGAACCTTCGCTTTTCTTCTCCCTTTCTTTCTCAATATCCTCCTGGCCCAGTCAGACAATTTCCCCTCAACATTTGCTAACAAGGGAAGGCAGTTCATTTCATTATTTCTTGTTCCTGGTTTAAACTAGATGGTTCCAAAGGGATAACATTATCAATACCATTATCAACTGGTGACTCCTCTGTGCTTAAAGAAGGACAGAAGTGAGAGGGCAACCCATAAGAAAGCCTGTCATTCCTGGGAAAAGCAGATGGATGAAATGTCTAAGTTTGCTGCTCTTTACTTCCTTCCTTTCCAACAATTATCTAAGGCAGCTACTGAAACCTAACTACTAAGGATCCATGCAAATATCTACTGTGCTTGTCTGATCAATGATTCAATAGGCAAAGAGGGGCCTTTTTTCCATGCTCATCTTTGATTTCTGCACAGAACTATGCTAAGCTTGTGTTTCTCAGATGAAAGCAAGTGGTACAGTTTATGCTAAAATGACAAAACAATTTGAAAGCGAATGTGTATAACGGAGAGAAGAACTTAAGCGCATGGTTGACATTATTACGTTTATTTCTCAGCGAGACCTGTCTTTTCATGACACTAATCAAAAAACTGGGTCACCTCACAATGGTAATTTCCCAGGAATCTTGAAATTCATGAGTCAATTTGATCCCTTTTTAGCTGAACATTCACTAAGCACAGTGAGGCTGGTGGAGCTCAGCTAGCTCATCAGACTTGTCATCGACTATATGTGAAGAGTTTATATCCTTAATGGGATCAAAGGTTTTATCAGTGATCCTTCGTAAATGTAAACAGATGAAATATTTTTCTATCAGCATTGATTCCACACCTGACATTTCTTCTGTTGATCAGTTAATGGTTATTGTCCGTTATAAAATCAGAGACGAGGAAGGTTTATTACTTTCTTAACAACCAAGAACCATGCCAAAGAATACCCCCTTCCCTCCCCCTGTTTGAATCCACCTTGCTACAACTGAATATTAATAACATCATTTGCCATTGCCAAGGACAGATTTAATGCAGTGCTAGTCTGGACATCATGAGGAACTTTCGAAATATTGCACGGTGTTTTAAAATGCAGATCTCCCTTTAAAGTCAAATAGAAGTCAGTCAGCTAAAATCCTAGAGATCCTTCAGAAATTTAGAACTGGAAAGGTCTCCAGACAAGGATTTGTGAAATTAAAGCATCGGCAGGGAGTGCCATGCACTTGTCCTTTTTTTGTCAACACGAAATTATGCTCTTCTTTAGTGTCTTTTAGTGTTATCTCTGAATATGCCCCTGCAGATCTATGCAACTGAGAATATTCCTGGGAATATGACACAATTCTGAAACATGCTACAGCTATCAATGAATTAAGGCTCATCAGATTCTTCAGCTGTGCAATATTACCCTTGTTTAGCATAAGGAGGAACAAAGTGATGACAGTGACTTGTCTATAGTATTACAAAATTATAGCAATGCAGAAAAACAATCCCATTTCAGTGATTTATTTTTAGGCAAGAGGGTGAAGCTTAAAAAAAAGAACCAGTTCTAGAAAGAAATCATACTGTAATAGGATACAGGGAAATTGTACTAAAAAGAAAAAAAAAATTCAAACCCTATAAAAACAAAGAAAAAATATCTTGTTTTAAGTAAGAATTTTTCATTCAACCTCAAGTGAAGGGTTTTCTTACGAAATTTTGATTCATCAAAAATAAAAAATACATCTCTCTGAACTGCATAAATTACCTGCTGCAAGAGTGACCAAACCTAGAAACATGGCAAACAATATCAATTTAAAAAGAAGAAAGGACATTTCAACCCAGATAGAATCAGACCATTTTCTCCAGGCAGAGCATGAGTAACTCAGTCAGGTTCACGCGAGTCAGTCATAGCCACAAATGTAGAAGTGAGCCTCTGGGCTTAATATGCAATATGGAGTTGATCCCTTGTCCCTAAATCAGCATCAGCATTGACAGCTGGATTACCAGGAGTATGTCTGCACAGCACAGTGCAGGCTGCAGAGACACACTGCAAGAGCATTGACCCAGGGCTGGGACAGCACCGGGTAAATCCCTCAGCTGACCAGGGCAGCCTCGTTGGGCTGGGCAGAGCAAAAGCCATCCAGAGACACTGCAGTGGCAGCAAGAGCCATCCAGAGACACTGGAGCTGCAGCAAGAGCCATCCAGAGACACTGCAGTGGCAGCAAGAGCCATCCAGAGACACTGGAGCTGCAGCAAGAGCCATCCAGAGACACTGCAGTGGCAGCAAGAGCCATCCAGAGACACTGGAGCTGCAGCAAGAGCCATCCAGAGACACTGGAGCTGCAGCAAGAGCCATCCAGAGACACTGCAGTGGCAGCAAGAGCCATCCAGAGACACTGGAGCTGCAGCAAGAGCCATCCAGAGCTGGCTGGTGGCTCTCTGTGCAGGAGGATGTTTGTATGCCTGGACCTTTCCTGAAGGAATTACCAGCAATCCTTTGGACCGTATTCTACAGTTTGTAATTCCTGTTGTGGCTGGGCTGATGTACAGAAGAGAAAACCAAAACACAAATCAAACCAAGGCTGAGATCCACATATTAGTAGAGATCAAACTATCTCTGTTAAATTTGAATTCAGAGGAAGTTAACACTCATCTGACAGAGCCAATGTAAAGAAAGTAGCTCTCCCCGAGATCTCCAGTAAAGATCCTCTACTGATGCTCTGACTGTACAAACACTTACTGCTTGTACTGATGACTGATTCTTCTGACACAGGGAGTATTTCCCCATTTGATGAATAAAGATGGACTATTAAAGGAAATGGTCTCAGCACTGAAAACCCCTCAGAGCAGAATCTGCCTTATTCCTCGGGCACAGTGCATCCTGATGCTTTTATGCATTAATACAAATAAACAAGGAGGAAGGTTTCATGCTTCATCTTAGCAGGTTTTTAACTGAACATATGTATCAACATTTCACCATTAACAAGTGTCCTCCTGATTCAATGCCATAACCCAAAATTCCTAAATGAACGTTTTCCTCACTTCTGCCTTGCAGATAAAAATATAAAATAATATAAATAAATAATAATATAAGCATAAAACTGCTCATGCTGCACAATTCTAGCATGTGACCTGTTCCACTGAAAGTTCTGTCTGCTTGACTACAAGATGGGAAATTTCAGTTACTACTTCGGGCACATTTTTTAAACAGCATAACTTAATTCAGTTTTACTGGGGAATTTTTTACTGAGAAGTTACTGGACATCAAAATCTGTCCTGTTTCCTTTCCCCTCCCACTAGGTACACTGCCTTGTGAGGCAGTGACACTCCTTTCCTTGCTTTCCTTGTGGCTCCATGTTTGTCTATTCCAGCAAACCCACATCTGAGGTGGTGGCCATGGCCATCTCCCTTGGCTGCTACACAAGAGGTGTGTGCCACCTTTACCCCTCCTGAACCCATCTGCTGAGAAGGCTGATCCAGTCACCTGCACAGAGAGGACTCCAGACTCCATGTACACTTAGTATGGAACAGACTGATGGAGCACAGGTCATTAAAGTGCTCCAGCCCCCGTCTCCATGAGATTCATTACACTGCCATAATTCAGTGGTGTGTTTCTCTTATGGTTTTTCTGATTGTGAAAGTCTTAAGTGAAAAGAAATTATTTCATTATGTTTAAAGGTGGCTCTGGCTTTGATGAAGTCACTGCTTATATGCACTACCTAGCTCTGATGACTACTTTTCAAAAAGAGCATCAAAAAGTTTGAAATTTTTCTCCTTCCTTAAAGGTGGAAAATAGAACTTCTATTGACACATGGATCACACCATATTTATGTGTAGTTATTAAAAATTTATCAGGTGCTAGCAATGATCTAGAAAAAATGGTATTCAAAATACAGATCTTTAATGACAAGTTATAACAAAATCTAGTACCCAGGAAAAAGTAGATTAATTCTGTTTTGGAAAAAGGTGCATATTCAAACATTAAAGAACACACATAAAGGTGTGTTCTATATTATGATGTCTTTGTCACTGAGCCATGTTTTTGGTCAAAACAGAATCTTTTTCTTTTTTTTTTCTTTCCAAAACTGCTAACAGAGGGGGTAGGCCAGCAGATACTTCATTAGAACAAGGCATCCAACCCACAGCTCATTTTGGCAGCCTTCTTTTTCCAAGGATGGACTTACTTGTGCACTTGTGCTATGCACAGACAAACCAGGTGCTCTGATAAACTCCTGTTCACTGTGCATTCAGACTGCAGTTGCTCATTGCACAGATTGGCTGTAATGGCTATTTTCCTGGGAAAGGAACAGACCACACTGTCTCCCTTTGTGACTGGACTGATTGGTTGTTGCAGCTCTGTCTCAGGATCAGTTGTTCTCTCAGTTACAGCAAGTAAAGGCATTGCTGGGCACCAAAAAACTCTGTAGACATTTTTGAGTAGAAAGTCTCAGCACTAGAGCATGAGATGAGGGTCACACTCTCTATTCACCTCACAGAGATATCTGAAAATAAATCAATGTTTGTGATTACTCAAACACTAGCATATTCAAGGATTCATTTTCATGATTTAAGCTGTTTAATGAGACAATAAATTACAGAATCCAAGAAAAACAGGCAAAATTCCACAGTGAGTAATAAAGGATTGAAGTTTCAGCTACAGAAGATTATGTTTGAACTTACAGCAAAGATGTTTTTACATATCTTTTTTCCAGTCCTGCCTTTTCCATGACATTCTTTACTTTAACCCTTTCCCAGCCTAGGGTGAAGCTGTCCTTATATGAGTCAGGAGCCATGGAGAACACTCATGTTTCTGCAGCTATGGAATTCCCCCCAAACCCAGGGGTCACCATTAATAGGAATGCCAGAACCAACCAGCACTGACAGGCGTGGATTTACTCATGGTCAGAGCTCTGAGTGTCAGCAAGCACAACATGCTTTTCATCTCACCTGTCTGATCCCACATATCCACCTCCCAGGGAGCTGGGTTTTGGGATGGGTAACAGAACAGGAAGAAGGGTTACCCTGGATGATCTGCTCAGCAGCTGAAAGTGAGCATCACCTCTCCCCAACATCCATGCAAACGCAGCTAATTTCTGAAGCACACTGCAGATCATTGCCTCACTATGGGACTGAAAATTTTTGTAAAGCTCTTTGTAATGCTCTAGGGAGTCCCCAGACAAATTCTTCCTCAGTCTGGTTCCCTGTGGTGGCTGGAGAACTGTTAGTTCTGAAGCATCAGTTCCCTCAAATGGTAAAGTTGAGAGAAAAGCAGTGTAATGTTAGCTTTGAATTCTAGGGGCTTTCTGTGTTAATTTCACTTACTTGTAGTGTCCATGTCCAAAAAATATCAATCTTGAGGGAAAAGTTAGGGAAAAGCACTCCTTCTATTTCAGGTTTTTTCTCTCTCGTTTTTTAAATTTTGTAATACCCAGTGAGATCTGGAGGTATCTGTACACATCAATAAAAGGATGTGTCAAGGGCAAAAAGTTTGATTAATTGCCGGGTTACATACATTGAAACCTGCTAAATGAGGGAAGAAGTAAGCTTAACAGTGATCTAATGAAAAGAAAGATAGCACATATATTTCAGAAAAGAGTGACAGTAATTTCATAAGAGCACTGGAAAAAATACACTGAAAAACCAGTCAACTATTCAACCTACTCTATCAATTTCACATCAGCACTCACCTCAATAAATTCTTGCAACTCAACATGATGTTTCTTTTGTGAGGAATAGTCATCACCTCCAGACCTTTTATTTAATGAATTTATTCTTGAAGTACATAAAAAAGTACAAAAATGTGCTTTCAAAGAGGAAAAATAAACACATTGCCAAATTGAGCATTGGAGACTTGATTGCTTCCTAGCTTAGTGCAAGGAAAGAATGTGATTTACCGGGAAGTCAATAACTCCAGAAATAAACTCACAGAGAAAATGTTTCCTAAAAATGAAAAAACGCATATGCAAATAGACATGTCTGTATTGGCACAACATTCTGCTTCAGTTCAAACATCTGACAGCAAGCAAAATAGTTTCATCCATAGCTTTCTGCTTTCAATATTGAGCTATAAATCATTAAAGAACATTTTCCCTCCACCTTCCTGTTGTAAGATTTCCAATTCTTTGATTGAGCTGGGCAAAAAATATTGCCAGAGAGGATTCCCCACCCACACCTTTTCTTTTCCCCCCTATTTTCTCTTTCCCTTTTCAGCTGAAATCACATGGTGAGGGTATCACAAGAAAACCCAATGAAACAACAAAACAAAACAAAACAAAACAAAACTCAAAACCAAAACAACAAAAAAAACCAAACCACAAACAAGTAGGAATAATTAACAATTTGTTGAAGACTAAACTCCAGTTTCTCCAACCACCAACCGGACTGGAATTTGGTTTCTATTTTGAGTGTAAGCCCCATGTTATGCAATTTCATCTGTCCCTATTTAATCAAAGTTTTAGAAAACTTTCCATGATTAAATATGCCACTTTGGCAACACACAGGAGCTTGGTACTGCCTAAGAAACTGACAGGGAAGCATGGCATTGGAGCTGGTTTTGGCCTCAAAATGATACTGACTTTTCTCTGAATCCATTTGTGTCTCACATCAGGATTTGTCTCACTAGCCCATAGTGGGGCCACAGAATCTCAGAATTGCTACAGAAATGCAAAACTGAGGCATTTTGGTTATTTTACCACATAATCCAATGGAAAACATCTGTGCAATTAGCAGGCACACATACAACACTTACAGATGTGTCTTCTCTGTCGGCTCTGCAGACCTCTCTGTCAGCTCACTTTCCATAGCTCACTCATGGCTGCATGTGCAAGATAAAACTCACACTTTCACGCAGGCCATGTGCCAGCTCTGTGTGTTTTGGCCACCACTGGTGCAACACACAGAGTAGATGGGCCCAGAAGAAGCATTTACTGGAGCTTCAGGGGCATAAAGATGCTTGGAAAGCAACTGTCAGATCTTGCATGTGCGTGGGGTCTCAGGAAAAACTGGGTTGGTGTCAGTCAAATTATCTTGTTCATCAGTCTTTTAGGAAATATACTGAGAAGCCTAAAACAAGATGTTGAAAGAGATGGTGTTATTTCTTCTGTGAAATGAGGGGTTGTTTTATGTAGCAAATCTGACAATGAATTTCCAACATGAAAGAATCCGCTTACTACAACTTAGCTACTTTACTTGATCCAAGGTTTTAGAATAACCTGAGAGTGTCAGTCAGGAAGAAAACAATATGAAAAGACCTGATAAAAACTCAGAAGTTCTATCAGGCAAAGTCAAACAAAATCAACCAGAAGGATCAACATGTCAAGTTGGCTTTTCCTTTCTTCTCCCATTACCTGCTGCAGCTTTTCCTCAAAACTCGTGGCTCTAATTTGACAAGGGAAAAAAATAATTCACTGTTGACTTTCTGCTCAGATTTACAGTAACACTCCAGTCCAGGTGTGTCCACCACTTCTTCACATACAGAAACTAAGGAAGTAAAAAGAGAGCTCTGGAAGAGTAACTTTCTTCTCTCAGACAAAGTAGTGGGGATGGGTATTTACACCTTTCAGCATCAAGCATCACACTTGTCAACCCAACTTCTCTCTATTGAGCATGTTCCTAAAGGAGTCATCCAGTGAAGGTATCACCACTTAAGAGATGCATCATTCCTCTGCCATAAGCAGTTTCATTGGTAGCAATATTTAAATCTTCTCTTAGTGTCATCTGGCACAATAATTGCAGTGCAGGTACAAATGATGCTTAGAGCCAATGAGAGACCCTAAATATGGAAAATGGAAAATAAGTGACAGTTTTAACAGATAAAAATAGAGAACTCCCACACAGGATATGATGAAGCTGCTGGAGATACTGATATAGGGGCATTTAAAATAATGACAGCAGTCTCAATAAGAAGCTAAAAAGTCTAATGAAATGAGCTCGATGCTCAAGATGTGCTGTTCTTGTTTAAATGCCCTATTTTGCAGCATGTCAGATGACAGAATAAAAGGCTGACCACAGCAAGCATATTACCCAGTAGTCCTACCAAGTTCCTTAACCACCAGGAGCAATCTCTCCATTTCCCACTTCAAAAGTGGAAGTGGTAACAAACATTTAGGCCATTCCTCGTTTCACCAAAAGACTCGAGTTTATAAATATTTCCTGCCACCACCTAATTAGATTTTGTGCTCAAAAAGCTGGTTTCATCCATCTCAGTATAGAAAGAACATTTTAGGAAAGTTTTGTTGCTGTGCATTTTCTCTTGGGCTGGGGAAAGAAGGAAACTTTATCTGTCATCACGTACTGATCTTACTGTTCCAGAAAATATTTTCACATGAGGACAGAGAGATACCTGGGGAAACTTGGTGAAATGAAACAACTTTTCAATTCTTGTAGTGTTCTTCACCCACCAGTACAAGGGAAACAGTAATAAATACTCATCAAGGAATGCTCATCTGTGTTCACATCAACAAATAAAAAATAGCAGTTGCTTTTAACTACTACAGATCCCTGGATGACTCTTCAGTTTATTTACAATCTCTCATGACTGCACTTTCCTTGTATGTCTTGCATCCCAAACTGCAAGTATGACATGAAAAAATAAAGACAAATGTGCCTTTCTTGCTGGGTTTAGTATCCCCCTCTTCACACCAAACCTCACCAGCAATTGCCAAGCAGCTTTCAGAGCGAAGTGCTACTCAGCACAAGTGGAGGGTGCTGGACTTGTGGGAGGGTGGGAGCTCTCATGAATCACTGCTGGCAGCAAGCAGGAAAGAGGCAACACCTTACTGGAGAGTTTGAACAGCTGGGATTCAGAATCATTGTCACAGGAGACTGAGAGGCTCCCTGGCCACAGTTTCCTTGTAAAGACTACAACTGCAAATAATGTTTGGGGTTTGGGTTTTTGTCAAATACAGTAGTTCTATTACTTTTACAAAACACCTAAACTTTGTTTCTTGAGGCCAAAGATTAATCTTACTTCCAAGTTTTTCTTTATATTTGTTGTCTTTAGGAAAGTAAAGCAAATGGCAATAAAGAGCACTTGCTCAATTCACTGCTTCAGCCAGCAGGCCTTGGTCAATCTGAGTAAAGCCTTAACCAAGTTAACAGCAAAATCTTGGATCAGGGGCTTATACACCTGCTCTTGTTCTTAAACTGTGTGTTTAATTTGCAACTGTCCTGTAATCTTCAGAATTATCTTAAATTGCCTATTAGAAAGGTTAATGTTTAAAAACTAAAATAACTATTAAATTCAAAAATCCACAAAAAAAAAATCCTTCATCTTTCATTGGATAATAATTTTAACAAGTAATTAACCCACTATAATGCCACCAGTTATTCCATAAGTCTTCTCTTGTATTATTCAGCTTACACTCATCCTCAAGTCCTTTTGTGCTAGTTAATGGTAATACAATCAGGCATTCCCCTCATCTAATCCTTTTCTAATCTTTTTTTTCCCCACATATATCTTAACTTTGAAATTAAAGTATTATAAGAAAGAACTATTTAGTCTGCTAACACAAGCACAGCCTTTTTCCTTTGAAAATTGCACCATTTGTGAAAAGTATTAAGTTTGAGAAAACAGGTTTCCCAAGACCACAACATACCATTGGCTAAAAAAATCATATAAATTCCTCTGAGTACACTAATAGCTGTGCCCACTTGCCAATGCGTTTGAGGTTATACACAAAGAGAAACAAAACCATGCTCTTTTCCCTTTACCACAACCTCAGAGTTTAGCTTTAAATGATTTCTGAGGAAAGGCTTCCTGTAGACTTTTTACTTAAGTAGTTGTAACTACAACTGCAAAACACTGTTGACTGGTGGACTCCAGAGACTTGTTCATTACCTGTCATTAAATGTTTTAAAGTTTGCATAATTGATCCAGCCAATAAGTCATCATTGATTTATAGGGGTCTGTGCTGAAGGGTTGCTCATTAAAAATTCATAACACTGGTATGTGTCTTTACAATCCATTAGCTGTTTACGTACCCACAGTCCTAAGATTGATTGACCTTGGACTGAGATTCTCATGGACTCTGCCTTTTTTTCAGAAAACCCCTTTTTTTTCCATAATTTTACGCAAGTCCACAGTATAGAAAAGCAATACTTCAGTCTTCTCCCTTGACAGCCATACTTTGATTTTTTCCTCTCCATCAAAACTGAAACTTTACTTGAAATAATGAATAAATAAAGCATACTCCATAAACAGCTTTCCACTATTATTTAAGCTTGTGAGCTGTGCTCTGTTAGTCTCCTTTCCCCACCATCAGATTCAAGTGTGTAAATGTTCTAAAAGGCTTTGAATGTTTTATGATGATTTCAGGGAATGATGGAGTAATAGCTGAAGAGCAAAGCTATTAGTTTTAATATTTATATTGAGTGCTCTGAAACATTAATGTGACAGGATGTAAGATCAGAGCAGCGGGACATATTTACTTCACAACCACTGCCACGTGGCAAAAATATTTATTTTCTCAAGCTCTGAGGCTTTTTTTTTTTCCAAAAAATATAAAGTTCAGATTATATTAGCTTTTCCTGAACTTTGTATTTATTTTTTAGAAACTAAAAAATTTGATTACTGTTTTGGATAAAACTTACTTCATTTAGGTAGAACCCAAGCATAACGATGTTGCTGTTGGCGGTGCACCTCAGTCTCTGTACAGGAGTTTTCTAAAGCTGATAGCAGCTTACAAATTCATCTCTTCCTGTCTGCTGTGTCTGCTTCTCATAGAGCACCTCAGAAAAAAGAAAAACAGTCATTTGTTAATAAAAAAATGGGGTGGGCTCAAGAGCAGAATCATCGTTAAAAGGTTGTTTCATATTGTCTTCCAATATTTCACGCATGAAGTAAACCAACCCTGTAAATGTCCTAAGTCATTGTGCTTGGTTGTTCTGTTCAAACTAGCAAACATATTAAGGTAAGTGATCTTAATTACCAAGGGTCAAACAGTGCTCACCCCACTTGTGTGGTTCTCGTGGTCTTCAGTGAACAAGTAAAGGAAGTAGGATGAGATCCCCAGGGAGAAATCTTCCTATCAGATTTGCAGAGTGGATCCAATATAAGTGGAACAAATGATGACTTATTGCTGCTACATTATGAAAATGTGATTTCTCCAGATGCTTCTGTGCTCTGTGTAAGGACTTCATAGGCTGACAACAGTGCCAGGAAGCAGCTCACAGACCTCCAGCAGGAGAAACACTTGGGTCTTCTGGGTACATTTTAGGCAGATGTAAGGAACGTTGTGTTGAACTACATCAAGCAGCCTTACAGGAACAGCAGTGCTGGGCATGCTCCTCTGTGAGGCATAAAAAGGGGATTACCTGAAAAAGTGAGGTTACCAGTACACTTTTACACTGTTCACCAGAGTCCTCTTTATCCATCCTTCTATACAGCTACAGCCATGGTGCATGGGGGGCTCACATGGATGGGAGAGCTGGGGTTGAGGGCTGGGGCAGAAACTCATAGAACATCCTATTGCAAAGCTGACCAGAAGGGTCTGCCATGTGCTTTCCCAACACAGCCTCTGCAGGAAGACAAAGAAAGCTCAGTAAAGGTCTTAGTTACCTCTCCCACATTTCATTAGCCTTAATAACTTCTAAAGTCCTTAGTGACCTCCTTTCCCAGCTACCTTCTAAACCATGCCCACAACAGCAGCCAACAGAAATGTTTATCAGAACATTCTTCAATCAGTTCCAACAGGGCAGAATATTCAGCATTTTCTCCTGGATGTATATTGCACTGCCCTTCATCTCTAATGATACCTAAATGTCAGTTTATCCTCCACCATTATTTTGAATATCCCACTAATTGCATCAATCCCCTATGTTTTACACATGTCTAAAGCTATCATTGTCTTTCCCATATCTACCTCTGCTCTTAACTTGATCATGTTGCTTAGGAAGCATTTCTAAATAGAATTCTTTTAATAATTAACTGAATCATAAAATGCACAAATTAATAGATTAGAATTTTAAATACACTTAAGGGGAAGAACAAACATGCTACCTGCACCTGGGTGCTCAGCTACTTTACAATTTCTTGGCCCTCTCTGTATCCATCAGAGAAAATAATTTACAACTATCTGCTTCCACTTCTCTGCTCAGAAACAGTTTTCCTTGAGTGTTAGGCAAGACTTTCTATAAGGAAAAAAAGTAGAAATGAGCATAGCAAGCACAGGGAGAATGATTTACATCACTGAATAAGTGGGAGTCACATTCTGACCCACGGCTGCTACAGCTTTTTAGAAAGGTAGAAGGAAAATGATGAAGTCAAGGTTTTTGCTGCCTATCAGGACCTCCCCCCTTGCAGAGCTCCATTAAAACACATTGTCCACCGAGGCAATTCTTCACCCTGTAACAGAGCAGATATCACCACACTGTACAAAAGGGTATAGAAAAGAGCAGGAGCTGCTATTTTAGCACTGAGATCAGAGCAGAAGGCAAGAGAAAGGAAGGCTGTGATGAAATTAGCACCTTGTCTTCTATGGGTGATGTCCTCAGGACCAGAGTTTGGCAGTGCACAGTCTGCAGCAGCAGCACCCACAGACTCAGTCCTCCCAAAATGAGACATTTGCAGCAGAAAAGGATGACAGTCTCCTTTGATGAGGGGTTCCCACCCAAATTCTGGAATCACAAATGATACTGTTTTCTCAGCAGGACGTTCACTGACAACTATTGACTCAAAACTGACAATTCTAATTTACAAACTTTACATTCAGCAACGATTCACACTTGGAACACAGTGACAAGTGCTCATTGCCATATGAAGTCTCTGCCTGGGGTGTTGGGGGAAATGAGTGCAATTTTACCTGAAAAAGATCAAATTCATCTGTTATTATTCCACTGGCATTGTCTGAGTTACATTGGTAATAAATTTTGTCCAGTGTGGTTAATTGTTAAAAATTCTGCTTGAAGATCTTGGTTATTTGCCATTTTTTAATACAGATGAGCATTACATAGCCCAAATCAGAAGTAATCTTTTGTTATTTACTACAAGCTAGGTAGCAGTGATGTGCACAACAGAGTACTGGGATATCCCTAATTATCAGCAATGCAATTTGGTATATAGTTTGCATGATATACAAATGGTGACAAGTTTGCTTTCAGAGTGTAAACTTTTAAAAACCACCATAAAGACCCCATAAAAATACAACTTTGACTAGAAAAAGATGTAAGCTGCATAATGCCTACATGGGTATTTTTCCTTAGAGATCAGGAGAAATATGACAAGTATGACTGCTATTATAGTTATATAGCATATTCCATTTAGCAGTGATACAGCAGAACTGTGAAAGCATATCCTAAGGTATTTTCACTTCATGCATTTGACATTGATATTAGTTATTACATTTAAGATACATTGGGCTGTTTATTGCTGACTGTTTCCTCTCACTGAGAATGTTAACCACAGCAAAGGAATATTTGATGTTACAAATTATTTAGCTTGCTACTCTTCATTTTCCTTTTAGTATGCAATTATTTGTTTGGTTTCACTGAGCAAATGAAATTTCAAGGGCATTTCAAGGAAAATAAATAAAGTACAACCCAAAAGGGTTTTTTTGTTTGTATTCAGGAAGAGCACTGAATCATGCATATGTATGAATCAACAAAATCAGGTTAGCTAAGAAATTGGAAATTGCACTCCACACTAGAGCATTTTTCTTGCTCTAGAGATCTTTGCTATGGATTTGAAGGACTAATAAAAAATCAGCAGCATGACTGGAACAGATGTTTTTTTATGGACTCAGCTTGTTAATAGTCTTTTTAGCTTCTCCTAAGGACTTAAAGCAAGTTCCTCCCTTGTCCTGAATATCTGAGAGGATGTTAACATTGTCCAAAATGTACACTAACAAGCAGCAGGGAAGAGCTAAGGTCTTACACGTGGTTAGGAAGAAAAATTCAAAACATTTCTGTGAATGTGATGAAACCCCAAAATGGGCAATGTTACAAAAGAAAAAAACAAACTTATTCACCATATCAAACCCACACGGTGTCATTCTCTTGAAAGGGAGACAGGCTGGTAAAATACTTCAGTGCATTGAACTACATGTGTTTCTGAAACAAGGGTCATTACAACTGAAGAAATTCCCTTTTATTCAATCAGTGGTTCACTTCTGCATACAATGAGAACTGAAACAGATCCCCAACCAGTGTAAAGCATCCAGGTTTTATTGGCTCCAGTGGCACTGTGTCAATTTATATTTGCTATACAGGCTTTGCACTCTCATTCTAGTTAGTGAATTTCTTCAGGTAGAAAAAAGAAATGAGAATACTTGGGAAAATTAGAAACCAGACTCTCTGTCACAGATATTTCCCTGGTCAAGTAGTGTTTTGTTTACTCTGTTGTTGTTTTATTCACTTGTTTTTCTACAATTTCCTATCTTCAGCCAAAATTCATATCTGCCAGATATTGTGTTTTTTTCATTATGCCTGGCTCTGAGAAGGCAGAAATCATCCTGTAACTTGCCATTTTATCACACATTTTATCTAGGACTCCAGGACAGTTGTGCTAAACAGTACCCAATCACTGGATTAAGAAACTGCAGAGGTATAATTTACTTTTGCAGCTTTTTTTTTTTTTTTAATACAGAAGCACCAAACCATTACTGGCATTGAGCATTGAGTGTCCTAATGTCATTACTTTGCCAAGTGAAGAAACACACTTTCATTCACTTCAGCTCAAATATATGGGATTTCTTTCAGTAAAGAAGGACTGCTTTTTCTCTATGTGTAAAACACTCTTTGAGAAATGTAAGGAACAGAGAAAAACAGCTTTTTCCTTAAGTGACACACTCAAGTACAAAAAAGGACAACTGTGTCCACTCGATTTTATGGTGAATGCTGTTCATATTCTTCTCTTGGAAGAGTTTTTGACACTCCTGGGACTATTCCCACAGGAAGGATTGAGGATTGACCTTGTTCTTTTCTCACTGAATTATCCTAAAACTTGTGGTGGACAGGTGCTCTCAGTGGGCTCTACTGAGGCTCTACTGGGGCATCTTTTAGCCCACTTATAGGACTAGCTGAGGTGAAAAGCAAATGTGGAATACTTGCTGTTATACATACATATTGTATGTTGCTGCTTGTTGCCACTGTCATCTATATATTTAGAACATCTGGCTTTGGTATGTGAGAGCTTTGATTTATAAATAGCTTGAATTTGGAATATTTGATGAAAGACTTCCCACAAATGGCTGCATAAAAATTTGAAAAAAACACCAATTACTGCCAAAAAGATCAAATCTGATTCAGTAAACCCAAAGTAACTTCATGGACTATTATTACATTCTCCCAGATATATGCAATCTGACACAAGAATTTAAGCTCACTTATTCCAGGCTATGGACTCTTTCCATACAAAAAGCAATGAAAAAAGAAGAAAATGCACTCATTCAAATTCTAAACATTAATTATCTCCTTGCAGGCTCTTTGATACCTAATAACCTGCTACTTCTACTATCTCCTGACTTAGAACTGCTGAAGTCAGCAGGCTTAGTGTTCTAACATATAACAAATTTTTTAAAAAATCAATCGAGACAAGACAAAAAGCAATGAAGAAACAGGTTTGACAAATAAACATACAATTCCTGAGCCCCTCAACAATTTCAGATTCTTCAGGCCAGTAAAAGCATTTACAAGAAAGAGTGGGAGCTGAATTTTTCACAAGTAGCACACACAAACACTTACTGAAAGGAATCAAAATGCAGAAGGTTTTAGGGAATAACTTACCCTGCAACATAACATCCATGCTGCCTTTGGACTCACAGCTCTTGGGTTTTTGAAGAAGTAAGCATAAAAATGTAAATATATAAATATAATAAATAAAATATAATA
>VZRX01004497.1:0-57931 GCA_013398075.1 Notiomystis cincta | reverse complement strand
TGCAGGTTGCATGCTCATGAATTACAGACCTGTCACTAAAAACCACACAAGGGCTGAGCATACCAGCAATAAGGATTAAGCAATAACCTAAGAGAGGGGGTGCAGATCTGCCTGGCCTTTGCCATATCACACAATCCACCACCTTGTGTCAGATGATATGACAATGATGGTCTTTGAAGAGGTCAACAAAAGCCTTATGAATATTCTCCCTGAATAAGTCTTCTCTAGAGTACATAGCAGAACTGTGTTAAAGAATCCTCTGAGGATATTCACAGATTATCTAAATGAAAATATCTAAATGAAAATACTTCAGTCACAATATCTAAATGAAAATACTTCAGTCTTCCAAATAAGAGGTAGAAAACATATATTAGTAATATTTATTTACTCCTCAGTTTGTTTGTTGAATAAATGAGACTTCCAGAAGTGTACTGTGAACTGCTCATTCATTCTCTCTGTTTCCTCATCATTGCAGAAGATTGGCTTTTTTGAGAGAAAACTGTATTTTCCCTGTAACATGAAGAACTTCAGATTACGTACTTTGACATTTTTCAAAATATGAAGTGTTGCCAAATATTTTAAATGAGATGTGACTGGAAATAGAGGGTAGTGTGTAATTATACTGTGCCATGTATTTTCCTGAAATAAATAGTGACTGGCCACTTATCCTATGATCTTGTCTTCTTATTTCCTGTGAAAAAATTATTTCATTACATATTTACCACTGGCTTTCTTAGAAAGTCAGCGTTCTCTTATTCTCTGATAATCCACCACTGAAGCTGAAAACACAAATCAGAATTTGTTTTTCAAAGAAATAATAATATAATGAGGAAAGAAAATTATCTTAGGTTTGATTGAAAGCTTATTGGCTTAAGGAAAATGTTGCTATAAGTAATTCTAAAAACTGTAGAAAATCAATCTGTTTGGATCGTTAAACCTGGACTGAAAATAAATTGCTCAATTCCATACCCAAAGGAAGTAGAGCAATATTATCTCTTATGTGAGCATTTATGCTCTGCTGTTGCCATATAGTCAGCTATAGGATTTTTAGAAAATGGAGCTGTGTCTTGTAAATCATCAAAAATGGGTGATGGGTAGTGAGGGGTAATTTTTCTTAGAAAGTTAATCGAGTTTGCAATCCTATTAATAATTGTTAATTAATATCGTTTTCCAGGCTTACTGATCAATCAGCACTGTATCTGTATTACAGCCCATGGTACTGCTTTTTCTGGGCAGAATTTTATTCTCAAGCTCTAATAAAGATAAAAAATGTGTTTCCTTCCATATATAAGTATATATGTGAACCATGATAAAGAACTAAAACTTCAGAAGGCAGGTGCAGTACAGTGAAGGACAAATCTGTGCAAGTGTACTTTGCCTGTGTTATTGCCTTTAAATCTTGTCTTAGAATTTGTGTTTATTTTATTAGTTATTTCCAAATATTTCAACTAAAACTTCCATAAAACAGCATTACTTTTTGAAGTATTGGGCTTTTGCTCCACATGCTTTGGCTTTGAAAACTGAATCTAACACTGTAACAGAGACTGTGAAACCAGAATTATAACTTCTGATCATTATTGATCTGGTGTACATGACTAAAAAGCTAAGAGATCTGTGCTACTTTTATGAACTGCTTGAGTTGAGTGTATTTTTACCACACTTCATCAAATTTATTTGCAGTTGTTCTCTGATGGAAATTTCTGATTCAAATTGTCTTCAAACTACTTCAAATGTTTGTTGTTGTTTTTTTTTAAATTCTCCTTCCAAAATGCCCATCTGTATGATTGGTAGTGACGTAGTATGATGCTTATAGGGTTATTTACTAACCAGTCAAGAAGATCATCATATGGGTGAAGGTTTCTATTCCACCTACTATGAATGATTTTTTTTTCTCTTCCATGGTAGTAGATGATTTGTGAAACATGTAGAAATAAGTAATGTGCACAGAACCAAACATAAAAAGAGTAACTCAAGCCATTAGATTTAGAGAGAGGTGAGAGACAGGAACAAGACACAGATTAATGGTGTAAATTATATATGCATAGTCTGTGCCTTGCAAAGCATTAAAGCTCCTGACTTTAAAATACAAGTTTTATGTGCTGTGATTGTATCCTTTTTAAGAGTCTTATCAGTATTTTCTCAGGTTTGGAGGTGGAATTTGTTTCCCTGTGGAAGACTGCTCTGCACATCGGAAGGGAATTTGGTCTCTCAGACTGTGGATAGAACTTCAGTTTCTTAACTGAATTGAAAGAAGCAAAAGTCATTTGCATCATAGATCTACAGTTCCTGTTCAAAGCCATGCTGGACCCACCCTTCAGATTATCCACAGGTGATACACAACAAATGCTTTGCTACTATTGCTAGAACACAACGAAAATCTTACTATTATTGCTAGTACACCAGTAGCCAATTTCTAACAAAATATCTTATTTTATGAGTACTTTCTTCTACCAGCTTATCTCCAGATGTTGCTGAAAACCACTTACGGGGGTGAAATCAGTAAGGGTAAAATAAGGGTATAAAAATCTTGACTATATCTTGAACATATGTGTAAATTCAACCTTTATATAATAAGTTGTTTGAAGTTATGTAAAACATGGCACAGAGCCAAGCTTGTTCCAATGGCTGATAATTTCTTTCTCTGGTTATTAGATTTCTGTATTTGCAATCATTTCTCATTCTCTTAATGTAATGTCATTTCTTGCCAGACCACCCACCATCACTTAATTTTCTCCGCTGAGAAAACTGTGCCAGTCTATTCCTCTTCAATGAAGGAGCCATATATCACAAGATTTTTTAATCCTGATATGCAATCAGATTTGATTATCCTGTAGTTCTTAACATACACTGCTATAAGAAATTAGGCAGATTTTTTAAAAGCTACTACATTTTTTTTTATTAATCTTTTGACTTTCCTTATAATTTTTTTCCAGGCAGCTGAACAATATCTCTTTAAATACGATGTGCAGAATTTGAGTTGATACAATTAATTCAGAGGCAGTTTAAAATCTTGATAATCTGCCTCTTGACAAGTTATCTTGCAATACTTATACTTGAGACGTACAATTCAACCAATAATCCAAAGAGGTTTTGCAGTCTCCATTATTGGAGATATTCACAATTTACTTAGATAATGTCCCTTGTCTAGCATGGAATTTAGCCCTTTCTGAACTGGTGCCTGGGGAAAATGATCTTCTGAGCTACTTCCCAACATGAACTATTCTATGGAACTCTAGTTTTTAACCTTGTCATATGGGGATGGTTTAGTCAAATTGCATATCCAAATGAAATTTCTATTGTTCAGACAGTTTTCAAACAAGGAATTCAGCATCCAGCTCATCTGTTCAGAATACATAAGGTTTTAATAAAAGCACTCCAGTCATAAGGGCATATTCTTCGTATCTATAGATGACTTCTCATCTTTGCTGGTTTAATCTTTCAGTGTATCTAATATTTCAGATTAAATATCCACAATAACACAGGAGCTAGTTTGAAGATTTTAATGTGAATTCTCAAAATTTATTGTATAGTATGTACCTAGCATCTTTCTGGGTGTCAGGTTAATCTCTGACTTCTATTAATTTAATGGAACTCAGACAAAACTTTGGCCTTTCTCAATTACTGCTCAAAACATAGAGGAATGCATATTTTTATTTGTTCTTTGTGATTCTTGAAAACGTACTTTTGTGACATGGGTAAAAAATTATGATCCATAATTACATTTCTGTCTGAAGCAATAACTTCATCCTCAATTTAACTTCAGTGTTTAAGAGAATAACTATATATTTCTATGGAACTATAATAAAAATAATACTTGCTATAACTCTACATTAATTTACTTAAAATATTTGCACATCTTTTTTGCTTTTATTTTCCAAAAGTATTCTAACAAAAATGAACATTAGACCAATATTGCAGATAATTTGTGGCAAGTGGTTTTAAATCATAAATACAAGTATTCACATTGCAAACCTGATTCTCAATATTTACATTTGTCATTTAGGAATATTAAACAAGCCTTGAGATAAACTTATTAACAGATTTAAAAAATAACATAATGAATAACACACAGAAGTCCCTTGGTATATAGTTTTGACTAATCCTTGTGAAAAAATTGCAATTTCATAGCACACAAGCAAAAAGCAAAAGATATGAAAATAATACAAAAGGGAACAGGTTTATTAATCATTGCCTGGTTTAGATAATCTTTAGGTAAATATCCATTGAAATTACCGAGAACTTTCCCTGAATAAACGGTTGGAAAATTCTTGCAGAATGTTGCTTACAAGCCTTAAATAAGAAGAAAAGTGTTAAGAGGAGTAAAGAGAGACAGAATTTAGTGTTAAGGGCTAAGAAAGACAGTCCTGTGATGGAGACCTCTAATAATCTTACTTTAATTTCTTTTTACTTACAGCAAAGGAATGTGGTGAGGAAAAGCTTTATTTTTATGCATGTCACTGAAAAAAAAAATTGTATGCTTTTCATTTTCAAATGTCAATAAATATTTTAAAAATGATCCTTGAATTCTGAGAACAAAGCTCAATGGAGATTGAGACATGACCATCATTACATTCTCCACTAATTTGGCAAGGGATTACTGGATAAGCTAAGGGAAACAAAGGCATTTTCTCTGAAGAGCCAAACCCACCCTAGGATCTACTTCAAGAGCAGGCAACACAGAGCTGCCAGGCTTTTATGAGCCTCAGGTTTAGGACGTGTCAGATCTATGGACCACACTCTCTTGAGTGTATCTCTGAATCTTGCTCTTTGTTGCTTAAAAAATGATACCAAAAGGACCCCGAGGGTATCTGTACATGGAGGTACAAGAAACAAATGTACCACAAAAGATGTCTTCTGTAGCTGTTCCTATTCCAAAATGATGGAGAAAGTGTGGAGCTGAAAAGAAAACCAGATTTACACCTCACATCTAAGGACAGAACTACTCTCTTGCCTTGTCTTCTCTTTCCTGTTCTCTCTGGCCTTCCCTTTTCCCCTCCTGTTCTTTTTTCCCTCTTGTGACCAAGGTCTTTATGTTCTTATCCTCTAAGCAGAGAAAGTCTTTTACATTTCAAGCATGTTTACTTTCTGTGTATCAATGATAAAGCAGAGTTTAAAATCTGGGGGGTGTTTTCTTTTTGGTTGTTTGCCAGTGATAAAATTAAACTAATCCTTCTTTGGTCTCATTATTCTTTTTCTATGTCCCCTTTTACTGGCAGAGTTTGACTTTTCAACCTTTTTGTTTTAATCTCATTGTAAAATCTCAAATTCATAGAGTAGCACTTATTTGTGTGTGCTGAGGTACACTGAAGTTAGTCTTGAACCTTTTCCATAACTATCCACAATCTCTAATATTTCAGGAAGCAGTGAAAGGCCACAGTAGTAATTTTAACTGACACCTCAGCTATTTTTTAATGAACTTTTTAAGTCCTTAACCTTTCCCTAAAATTTAAATCTCAGGCTCTACCATATCATTGACTTTATCTGATAAATGTAAATTAGATTTTTCTTTATTAAGTAACAAAACCTTTAGAATCAAAAGAATTTTAATTTCTGTTATAGTAAATTTTTATACCTTTCAGACTCATGAATACTTTTCTATCTTCTTATACCCCACTGTTTTGAGAGGGAGACCAATTGAAAAAGATAACCATATCTAGTTTTCATTGAGTCCTTGCCAAGTTGATTCTACTTGCTGACACATTCTATTTTTTGTCAAGCTCCTTTTGACACTTCATTGAGGCAAGCTCAACTTTTCCACTTAAGGCAAGAAGTGCAGCTAGGACTTACTGAAGAACACAAGTCTGTGTGACAGATGTTTTTAATACTCTGTCTCCCTAGCTTAGTAAACATATCTTTGATATACCCAAATTCTTGAGGTCTGTGTTCTGTTATCAGCAGCAGAATGAGGAAGAAAAAGGAAAACAGTAACCAAGAATACTTAAAGAAACCTTTTTCTAGTACAAAGGTGTATAAAAGAGAACATGGGATGGAAAAATTAACCTAGTAAATAGATAACCATTAATAGTTATAATACCCCTACAATCCTAATATCAAAGGTTTTGTAGATACATAGGTAACTGGAGAGTTAAAATCATAAATTTAATGAGTGTACATGTATCTTAGAATGTACAAGGTAAAACTAATTTATTCTTTCATCTCAATGTTATAGTTATATTGTTTATAATATAAATTGCAGAGATTAATTTTTATAGGAAGTAATACCTGTCAAAAAAACAACAGTAATGCACTTAAGACATTTTCAAGCACTAAATTCATTAATCATAATGTTGTTGGAGATCTTGAAACATGCATTATTCTTCATGTTCATGTTCTTTTGTTTTATTTTGATTTGTGATTGCTAAATCAGGTTGACTGCTTGATGTCCTTGCTATCTCTGGAACTGAACTGATGTGAATCAGAACATGTCAATAAAGGAGAATTTACGTTCCATCAGAAAAACTCAGAAATGCTACCAACGCCAAGTGAAGCTTATTCCCATGGATTTAACATACAAACCTGTTTCATGTATTTTCATAAACATGCTTTCAGGCTTTTTATTCATCTGAACATGTAAAATTGTGTAGTAAGAGATGAAAAAATAATTACTGTAGATGCCTCCATAAGGTTTAAGAATAGAACTAGTTTCTTTTATATTTGAGAATATAATTATTAAGATTTTAACATAAGAAATCTTTAAAGAAGGTCTGGTTTTTGGGTTTGGTGTCTTTTTTTGGCTTTTTTTTTTTTGGGGGGGGGCAGAATTTATGGATCTACTGAAGCATATATTTAATTGGATTTAAATTTTACTTGAGGAGTAGTAGCATATTTAAATTTAAATGCATCATCTTCATATCAGGTAGGGACCAAAAGAATAAGATTTATTGCAATCTGCATTTTTTTCCTTAAAAGCAAACTCAGATGAGGAAGTCTAGAAGAAGATAAAATGAGACATCATAGGAACCTGCAAACATTTTGTATTAAACCAGCATAAGTAAGTTACAAGACTCTTTCCATTCCAGGTTCAAATCGGGCTCAACTTATTTCTTCTAATACCAAACTCCTATCTTCCCAAGTACTAAAAAAGAAACAATCAACCAACCAAACTACAAAACAAAACAAAGAAAAATCCCCAAAAAACAGCAACTAAAAGAGACCCACACAGAAACCCTCCCCAAAACCCCAGGAACATTAGGACTGGGAATATTATATTTATCCTTCACTTACATGATATTCTTTATCTTATATTTCGCCAATCTCAGGAGACCTCAGCTTAATATGAGGACTCTGTATTGATAGGTGCCTGACAGGAAAACTGGGAGAGACAATCCATGACTTGAAAAATGCACACCCTGGAAAATCAAAGAAGATAAAGTATGTAGGAGAAGGAATTCCCTTTGGAATATGACAGATATTGGAAGATGACACTTAGAGCACAAATCCTCAGAAAAAGAAGTCTTGTTCCTGTGTAAACTTCTGATGAGTTCAGATGCAGATTTTGTTTAACCATGCAGGACCTACTGCAGGATCAATATGTTACTGGTTTTCCTTGACTACACAACTTGGCAGTAGCACACTTGTACTACAAGTCAAGTCTAATACATCTCAGAGCAGTGATGTAAACACACAGCAATTGCTAAACTCTCCATTGCTCTCATGAAAGGTAGCTCACTTAGGTATGGAAACTCCTGGAAAATACCACAAATCCCAAACTTTTTTTGATACACAGTTCCTCAGCAATTAAGTCTTGCCTTGAAAAAACGACTCATCCCAAGTACAGAAAAGTTTACAAAGGACACAACGATTTAGGCATAAAATGATGGTGAATGTGACTAAGGCACCCAATATTGAGAGAGACTGGATTTAACAGAGGTGCCTCTAGCACTCCTCATTTTCCAGCAGCTTTCTGTCCTGCTTTCTAGCGTTTGAGAAGAACTTTTTAAGGTAAATAATTTTTCCCTGAACTGCACAAGGAGTCTGTCCTTTTGTTACCTGATCAAGTAGCATGTTCTCAATGCCTGTATACAGAGGAAGGCAAGCTTCCTGTACTTGCAGATGGGAACATTAACACAGCATCTACAAATCACATGTGGTTTGCAGCTGCAGGAAAATTTCTTGCAGCAGTGAATTAGGCATAAGAATTATCTTAATATGATATCCCCCCAGTACTACTGTTTCAGAGAGATTAAAAAAGAAGTGAGGTAGCAGAAGAATAATACTTTCTTCAGGAGAGGGCAGCTGATACAGTGTCATCTTCAAGGCTGCCTCAAATCAAACACTCTATGAGGCTATAACTATCAAGTGATGTTCACATTACTGCAGTGAAAGAGAAAAAAATAATTCATTTCAATATCAGTAAAGTGCATCTGTCAGAGCTGTAGATGGAAGCGCTGTATTCTATATCAGAGAACCTTGCAGAAAAGGACTGATTTGTCGAGAAATAAACTTAGTTTGTTTATTTACAGATTGTTGATATAAAACTTTTTCTTGTTTCCTACTGTGAAAAAACATAGTCTCTGAAAATTAGGAAGATTTCAAAGTCAGAGAAGAAATAATTTGATCATATGGATAATATATCAAATTGTTGACATATTAGACTTCATAGGTTTCAAAGGGCATTTTATGTTTTAGGTGAAGAAATATCTGTGAATTTCTAGAACAAGGCTATTTGCTGAATGTAGAATATCTATAGTACACCTCGTAATTTCACTGGATAGACTTCAGGGAAAGAGTTTATAAATGGCTGTTAATACTTCACCATGGTTAGAAACACCTCCCTGCTCAGGGTGCCTGCCAGCATTTGCTATATTTGCATTTACAACCAGCATCAGAAAATATAACTAAATACTTTTAATGCCATTATACATAGCTAAGCATTATTTGATGTGTTCTTTGATGACTCTCAGTCAATGTCAGACTAAGCAATGGATCAATTAGATGTTATAATTTTAAAGAGAAGACTTTTTTTCACTTTTCAATGCCATGACTGACACTTACAGTATAATGCCCAACTTTATTAAACAAACAAATAATGAATCCCATTCTGATAGGGTGTTTTCCTTTTGTTTTTTTCCCCATACCATTTCACCTTAAATCCCCCTTCTCCTTATATACAAGAAATTCAGGCCTTTAGTAGTATTGCCTTAGCAGTACTAGTTGAATAGCTGATGCATAATACCTGGGGTTTGACTACACAATAGGACTGTGCCAAAGAACTTAAAGGATTTTGATCCAAAACTTTAATATTTGTCCTGGACACCTCTTTTAAACCCAGTGAAGCCAGTCAAACAGATAGAAGGAGCTAACTGGATCATTCCAGTGTGAATGATCTAGTTATGAATGCAGCATTTTTCATATAGCATAACTTATTCCAGCTGCATTCCCTACAGGATACCACATGATTCACAGATAAAGGTTTTAATGTAGATTTGATCAATTTTAGTTTGGTGCTTGGAGGAAAAGCTGTCAAACTACCAAAAAACGAAGTCTTTCTTTATTCTAGAGTACAAAAAGTAACACTTCAAATAATATGAGTATCAGGCAAAGTGAATTTATACTGTAATAGGGAGTGATGTAAGTTAAGCACCCCAGAGTAAAGGTAATTGTGATGAGAAAAAATAACAAATTTCTGTCTTTCAGAAAAGCATTCATTTAAGTAGGCAATAAAAAAGACCTCACAGTGGCAACAATCAAAGCAATTCATTTTCTTAGCAAATTCCTAAAAGTTCTAGGAACTAGAGTTCTGCAAATTGCTCTCCAGTGCTTTGGTGTTTCTCCACCGAAAATTTCACCCTGATTTTTTATCCAATCTCAAACACTTTTGTAACAATTAGTCACACTGTTGCAGAGCCCAAGGATGGTGAGGGTGCAGGAAGGGATGGGATAGCTCTTAGATAAAGGAATGATAAAACAATTTGACAGCAAGTAAATATTAAAGAGAAATGGGACTCTGGGGATTTTAGCTGTTCCACTTCTAAGACAAATTTTTTTTCCACATTGCAGTCTACCTTACTGGTGCACTCTTGGATATTATAGTTAATACATATGTAAAAAGTAGAATATCAAAGTCCAGCTGGTAGCCAGTGGCTAGCTAGTGCTTCTCAGGGGTCAGTCCTGCCTTATGTCTGTATTAATGACATGGGTGACAGGACAGATGGTCAGAACATTTGATAATGTTATCAGATTGCAGGATAGGGCTCATATTTAGAAGGACATGGTCAAGCTGTAAAAAATAGAGTGAATTGAACCTCAGGAAACTTAGCAAGGCAACGTTCTGCCCCTGAGATCCACCAGAGCAAAACAATCTAGCTATGGAGTGATTTTACAACAAAGGACCAGCACTCCTCATTGACAAAAAATACACGATTAGCAGTGCAGTCTTGCATCTGCAAAAAAAGAAAGAAAAATCATCTTGTAGTGGTCTACAATCACTCGATGAAAGACACACAAATGGAGATTCTCACAGGGGTGTGCAATGGAAGGGCAAGAGGCAATGGGCACAAATTGAAATATGGGAAATTTTGACTTAATGTAAGGAAAAAACCCACTGTAGCCATGTTCAAACACTGGAACAGATTGCCCAGCGAGGTTACAATATTTCCTGTCCTGAAGACTTTTAAAAGTCAGCTGGGAACTGCCCTGAATAATCTCATCTAGCTAGATGTGTTCTGAGCAGAGAGGTTTCACGAGATGACAAAAGAACCTTCCAATGGATTCATGATTGATCTTAACTGGCCCCCTGCAGTGACAGGACACAGAGATCTGTGAGGTAATGTAAGGCTTGGAGGATTTATTTTTACTGTATTGCTGTTAACAGAAACATCAGTGACTGACCCATTAGGTGGCTCAGCTGCCGAGGCGAACAGCTTCCAAGCAGGCACAATCTGTAGAGGAGCTCAAGTATTGCTCTCATCTGTGCCTTCAGCTGCAGGGAACAATGAGGGAAGAAACAGAAAAGTCCAGCAGATTGATTACTTGTCTCCAAGCCTTGTGTCGCCAGTAGAATTGTGGAGGATTTGATCATGAATTACTCTACAGACCTGATGGTGACAGATAGGAAACACCTGTCTCAAAGGTGGAAAAGGATCTTTGTGCAGGAGTCAGCAGGGCTCATGGAAAGAACTCTAAACTCTGTTGGAAGGGGGAAAGGGGTAACTCCAGGCTTGCTAGAGATTGGATTGATTTGCAGCATGACAATATTTTAGGGACTGTGTGAAAGCAAGATCCTTCAGTCTGCTGTCTCAGTGGAGGTAAGGGGTGAAGATCCAAGGGGACAACCACAAAATGAGGGTTGTTGGTCTGTTAGAAACCACAAAAGCATCTGAGGACAGTCACACAGGAATTAGGGCTTCTTCTCCCCAAATGGTGGCAGAATCAGCAGCCCTACTGAAGTAGTTTTACACCAATGCACACAGGATGGGTACAGACAGGGGGAGCTGGAAGCCATTGTGCAGTGGGGGATGGTTGCCATCATGGAAACATGGTGGGATGACTTGCACAACTCACGTGCTGTAATGGATGACTACAAATTCTTCAGAAGGGATAAGCAAGGAGGGAGGGGTGGTGGGTTAGTCCTGTATGTCAGGGAGTGTTTTGCTGTCCAGAGATTAATAATGGTCATGGAGAGTTGAGTGTTTATGGGTAGGAGTCAGGGGGAAGGCCAACAAGGCAGGTGGGAATCTGTTGTGGACCACTCAACAGGATGAAGAGGGAGATGAAATAGTCTACAACAGCTGCTAGAAATCTCAAAATTGCCAGCTCTTGTTTTCATTGAGGACTTCAACTGCCAGATGCCTGCTGATAATAGATAGCAGTAAAGAGGAAACAGTCTAGGACATTTGGCTGAAACTCAGGAAAGAAAGGAGAATTTATGACCTTTGGAAGATGCCAATAAGGTTATGCAGGGAGAAAATTAGTGTAAACAAAGCCCAAATAGAGCTTAATCTGACTACTGATATAAAAGACAATGAAAATTTTTCCATAAAAGCATTAGTAACAAAAGGAGGGCTAAGGAGATTTCCCTTCCCTTACTAGATGCAGAAGGAAACATAGCAATAAAGAATGAGGAAAAGACTGAGCTACTTAATGACTTCTTTCCTCTGTCAGCTGTAGTAAGTCTGCCCTTGGCAATGGAGAAGTAGAATAGATATTTTATTGAATAGAAAAGTCACCCTACAATCACCAGATATCACAAGGAAGAAAGGAATGGTTCAGAGTCACTAAATTGACTCTTTTTTTATTTTTTTTTGACAGGAGCAAACTCATATAATCCCTATCAGAAATGTAAGCAGTTTGAAGATATGTAAATGATAACCTTTTCAAGCTTGACTTTCTCCTAACCAGTCTCATAGTTTGACTTCATTCTTCTTCAGTGTTTTTCCATGCGGAGACTGAGATTTTCCTGAACAGATTTCTGAGTAAATATACCCTTCAACACTTGATTTTGTATCATTAAATACTTATCATTAAATGTGTTTCAATTGTGATCAAAGCTAAGTTTCAAATGGTGTTCTGCATATTCATTTATTGAGGCAGTTCATAAGCAGGACAACTCTTCCTTGCAATTCTTATTCTGTTTTAAATAAAAAAATCCTGATTTTTCTTTTATTTTAATCAAAATTACATGTAATAATTTTACAGAGATACTGCTTTTACAACAGTCGTGCTTGGAGCGATTGTATCAGGCCTTTAAGTCACTGATTGAATAGTTTCAAGCTGATTTTGAGAAGAGCTGATAAAAAATCTAAAACTTCCTTTTGCTTTGACACGTTGGAGAAAAGTACAGAAACAGTCAAAAATCTTTTATTTCTCTGGTGATCTTTATGAATTGTGAGTACCTGGGGTCTAGGTTTGCAGAGGCAGTTAACAAAGGATGTCAGCCCAAAAAATGAGACAGTGAGCCCTATAGACAGGAAAATAACACCACTGCAGATTTCATTTCCAGCACAGGCTTTCCCCTTCACATTCTACGTTTCATTCCACTGAGATCAAAACCAATTTGACTGCTTCAGTAGGCAACAAAAAGATGTCAAAACCATCAAATGTCCAAAAGATGTCAAAAACATCTAGTGACTTTTTCTGTTCTAGGTCCAGGAAATTTTCTTTACCAAGTATTAGAAAAGATGGTTTTGTGTGCTATAACAGCTAAACAGCACTTGGCTTGTTTGAGTGGTAAAACAAGTAGTGCAAGATATTCTCTTCACCTTACTGAACAAAGAATAAGTCCTCAAAAGTGAATTGCCTAGAGATGCTACTCAGCTTACATTTCTTAGATTACATTTTCTTTCATGGAAAATAACTGCTGAAGGTCCTTGTTTGCCACCTATTTGCATCAATATTTGTAAGTGGTGCATAACTGTTGAGAGCATAGTAAGCATTATCCTGTGTAATACCTGTATTCTGCAAATTTTTATTAAACTACCTGAGAAACCCTGGGATCAATCAGTACTTTCTAACTCACGTGCTATAGGTGGCATGTGAATTAATTTGTTTGAGGAAGAACACAGACTCACAATTTTTATTTTTTTTTTGATTGTCCAGTTTGGACTGAAAAACAACTAATTCGAGATAGTTCAAAAGTCTTTGGTTGAGTGATGTTTGGTCTGATTACTCTCCCTGCTAGAAATATGTGTCCTATTCTGTGATATAATATTTTTAGACTGATTTTTTTTCCATTTTAGGTAGTCATTGGATTTTAGGCATTTTTCGATCTGACTACATAGCCCTTATGTTTCCTGTTTTCCATGCAGCCACTGATATAACCCTTGGTCCTCTTTTTATCCTGCTAAACACCTTTGAGTAATAATTCTTGGAGAGAATTATTATTATGTTTATTTCACAAAACTTATTTCATACATCTTCTGTGTATCCTTCAATTTATCAACATGGCTTTGGGACTTTGGACACCAGAAAAAAATGCATTACTAGGCAATTCATCTGATCTTGCTACCAACAGCAAAGGGAATATGAACTTTCCAATCCAATTTATTATATTTATGCAGCAGAAGAATGTATTGTTTCTTTTGAGATAGGAGCTAGTGTTTATTATGCACTCCTAATATTTTTCAAGATTTTTCAATCTTTGTGGCATCTAAAACTAACATGAATTAGAACTTTTTGTTTCCTCCCAAAGAGTGACAAAAAATGCTGCACAGAATGCAGCCAAAAACTCAGGCTTGCAGAACCTAGCAGGATGTTCACTCTCTAAGAAGATTCCCCTTTATTCTTGCATCTTGAAGCCTATCAGTTTATTAAGTTTTAATCTAGTTTATATCTGCATTGCTCATTTGCTGTTGACTGAGCTTCACTTTTAATAATCTATATCCACAGACAAACTCAGAAATTACTTCAGCAATGAACACTTCTATCAATCTCACATTCTTAAATTGCTTTTCAGTTAAAGAGAAACCTCCCATAATATTTTGGGATATCTTTAAAAATAACTACTGTCATTGGAAACTGTTGTTAAAACAGTATATTCAAGAAAAAAAGAAACGACACTGATTTGTCAAGGTTTATTTTCTAGAGTAGTATGATGAACAGTGGTGATAGTGGTATTTGTATTATTAATACCATTCTGTACTAGCTACTGTAATATTGCTATGAACTCCTAGCAAACAACAGCCAAACAGCTGTCAAAAAACAGGTCTTAGAATATATCATATTTTCCTGATTCTTATGGAAATTCAACAGGGTTGATTGAATAATACCACACATGCTTTAAAATTCTAGGAACTAAACTATATAGGTCCACTGATGAACTTTTTGTCCAATAACATATTCCGTCCCAGAAAACATTGTATTTTGAAAGCATTACTTTATATGAAAAGATTTTATTGTTTACCAAAACCTGCAATATTTATTGGAAGAAAACAGCCTTTGGACAATTCCTACTGTTTATTTTTATGAGTTCTACCACCTCAACCTGTAAAAGCCCAGAGCATTCCCAGCCAAAGTCATGGCCTGAACTTCTGGAGGGCAGTGCAGTTTCTGGTACTGATGATGTATGTTCGGAATGGGTTTTGGAAAGCAGAATGGAACATTTGCCTCCAGCAATGCAGTTGTGTTCTTGTATGGCTACAGGCAGATTGAAACATGTCTAAGCCCCCCATTCAGAGCTGATTTTCCTGAGGTGAATCCTCATGGTCCTGTCATCAGCAGTGGAGCTTTTCCTCGAGACATCCTGAGGCCTCCACAGAAGGTCATGTTCCTGCTCTTACTTCGGAGTTTCCTAACGAGCTTGACTTTCTGTACTGGTGCAGTGGCATCAGCGCAGAAGTTGAAGGCTATTAGTAGGAAGGGCATGTGTACAGGATGTCAGAGTGGCTTGTGCTGTGGCCTTGAAGTTATTAGATTGGGCTGATTTCACTGAGACAGTCCTCAGGAGGGTACTAAGGGCACTGGGGCTGTAAAGCAGCCTGAACCCATCCTTCTGTGTTCATCTTTATGCACTGCACTTGGCTCACCTGTGTTTACCTTCCTTAGTACAGTGCTCTCATTACATTGCTGGCAATGGCCATTTCACATCCATTTTCAACAGTGAGGGACAGGATTTTTCAGAAGTAATTTTAGTCAGAACAAGGATTTTGTACCCTGATTAGCTGTATGCCATTGACAGATATAAATTTATCCTTAAGGGACTAAGATGAGACACACATTTCTGAGCTTCACAATGATTGACTGCAGCCCCAATTAGGCTGAGGCATTCAGTTGTATTTAGTGCACAGTCTTCAAGGGCAGCTTGAAATATCTTGCACTCTTAATTCTATTGAGTATTTGGTTTATGGTTTAATTTCTTTAATGCAGTACTATCCTTCTGTCACAGAAAGGCAAATATTTTTCAGAATGACTTTATGTAGGGGTTAAATCTACCTCAGACATTTCATTTTGAAGTGACCTTGTTTATGCTGGGTGGAAAAAAAAAAACATTTATTATGTGTTTGTTAAACTGCTGCTCTGTGTTCAGCATAATAAGAGTTTGGACCTCTGCCTCCAGAAATTAATATAGTTTTGATTTGAAGGCAGTGAAAATCTTAAAGTGCTTTTGGTATATATTAAATTCGGCATAAAATTTAGTCTATTGAAAAAAGAAGCCTCATTTCACAAAAAATATGCATATTTTTCTCCCACCCATATTTTGGTCAACTAAATGTTGTAGAAATCAATTTAGAACTTGAGAAGCAATGCCTGAATGAAATAAATATGCAATAAAAATATTGTATTTAAATGAACAACAAAAAAAGAGGAACTAAGTATTTTAAGGGCATTGCTTAATTGTTTGAGCATCAGATGTGAATGTGATTAATGCTTTTTGAAATAACTTTGCATAAGGTACACAATTGAGGACACACATATCTTTGGCTTTTATATTTTATTTTTATCAAGGTAATGGAGTATTTTCTTTCAAATTTCTGGTTATGACCTACTGGGTATATTTTTGGTGATTTAGTATCACTGTCATCATCACTATGGGAGTTTGATTAAAGCAAGTTTTAAACAGGCATTGCCAGTCTTAGGGTGAACTCTAAGGGTTATGATCTATAGTTATCAGATTTACTCTGTATTACACCATGAAAGGAAAACAAGACATGGCTTCAAACCATGACATTTAGATGGAGTCTTCAGAAAGACTAAGAAGTGGAATTTGGCAACCTGATAGGAGGTTTTAATTTTGTCTGGTTTAATCAAAAGGTCACTTTGCAAAGTTTAAATCTGAATTCACAGTCCTACTTCAAGAAGGTTTTTCAGGCTCAGGATTATAGTAAAAAATATATTGCAGCTTAAAATATATTATTTCAGTTCTCAAATAATTTTACAGTCCCGCAATAGGGGCACAAATAAGAAAGGTTTTAATTTTGTCAAAGTCAAAACTACAGTTGTTCAGGAATATTTGCTTCCTAAGTTGAAAGAAAGGAAGGAGAATAACTTCTGCCAAGTAAAAGGCAAGCATCAACACAAATTGCATAGGTTCAAATCCTGTGATTTAACAGAAGGAAACAAATAGGTATAAAACAACACAAATTAACCTCAAGCTATTTCTTAAATTGAACCTTTCCCCCAGCTATATCCTCCCATATCTGATAAGGTATTTCTTTGTTTTGTTGTGAAAGAGTCAGTGTTGATATTCAAAAACATTATGACCTGTATTTATGACCTCATAAAGACAAACCCACTACATATTAGTATTGTTCCTGATTGTATTTCTTTAAAATGAGCTTATGGAGCAATTTTTCCTACTGAGTGCACACACTGTAGTCAGATGTCATTGTTAACTCTGCCACTGATAAAAGCGAAAAGAGAATTTCTGATCAATGCCTTGCAGCCCTCTTTTAGCTGTCTGCTGGTACCTGGCTTCTGGCATTTATCAGTTCTTCAAAAAGCCTCTATTGCTCACCCATCTGACCATCTTGCCTGACTGATTTTGAAGAGTTAATGATGTCTGTCAGACCTTACAGGTCTGTATGTCTAAGAAGCAAAAACGATTATTTATTGAAAGAACACATTTATGAGGTAGTTTGTAAATGATTTTATTATCTCTTTCCTAAGCAACCCAGTCATTAAATGATATTGTATGCTACATTTTTTTTCTGTAATGGCCTTCCTGCAGTTTTGGGCTCTAGACTGCAGAGCCTCAGATGCTGTAGCAATATTCTTTCCATAGTGTTGATAAACATGCCAGCTCACTCATTAGGACACATCATTCAATCCCTGATGCTGATACTTAAACTTTTCTGTTCCTGGTGTCAGGAGTTACGTGCAGAGCTAGTCATCACTGTCTTCCTTTTGCTAGCTGTGGTGTCTGACACATCAGTACCAACAGGATATGGATGTATACAGACTGAGGCAAAATGGTTGTACTAAAAGGCATTTGCACCCTCCAGAGCATTAGGCTTCAAGGGAGGACTTCCAGGCAATACATGAAATATTCATTTGTACTTGAGTTGTCATTTTTCTATGTCCCTTTATATATTGCTGTGCTGAAGCACGGACTGTACTGCTCTGAATTTTATCTCTTTGTATTTTATCTAATATAATCACTATATTTTGAGTTAAAATATTATCTTCTCTAGGTCTTTCCTTTGATCAGTTGATTTGTAGACATTAGAAACTCATTAAACATTCACATCCCATGCTGATGGGTGTAGTCTACACAATCAAACAGACAGTTTATTGGAAATGTGTGTAAGGTGCAACATAAAACATATTTAGATAGCAATTGAGTGTAAATATTTCATGGCAGAAAACAAGTGCCAAGTCTCACTGCTTGCATCCAAAGAACTGACTGCATTTGTCAAATTAATGTCTCTTTAACATAACATAAATGATTTTTAAAAAAATCAACTTAATGCAGTCCTCCCATGTAATTCTCAGTTTACATATCTATGCAAATTCACCCTGTTACTAAATCAGATTACTGACTTCACAGGCAACAAATCCATATATTTAAGAACTTGGCATATAATAATAATAGATTTCAAATTATCTCTTAGGCTAGCAAAAGTAAACTTGGTGTTTTGTTCTTTTTCCTTCTGCAACATGAAATAACAGAATATTTTCTAAGAAAGTCTGACAAAGGACATGGAAAAGTTCCTATCCCAATCAAGTTATAATTACCCTAAACAAGTTACTTTTTATTCTGTATTGAGAAAATATTTTTAATTATGAAATAAGGGCATTAAAAATATAAATTATTACATCCTTGCATAGCAACCTAAAGTCATACTACAACTCTCAACATGATTTCTTTGAAGAAGATACATGATTTCAGTTAATTCAGTTTACTAAAAGTATGCTTATAATCGTTTCTGAAGGAGTTAAACAAGTACTTAATAAAATACAACCCAAAATATAAATACTTTATAGTGATATTTTAATTTAGATAATTTATGAGGGACAACCACTCTGTTAGCAATTTTCCCAGTAAAAATGTATAAGGGGTTTAGCTTTATATGCTGTATAGAGAGGGAATAAACACTAATAGTATTAACAATTATATTATCATTGTTGAGATCAACCATTCTTCCACATTACTTGTTGCCTAGTTTTTAATGCAAAAAATATTTTAGAATACTACACTCTTCTCCCTTCACTGTATGCAAAATGTATTTCCATATTAATAATAATATTAACATTCAAAACTCATGCCTCTGAAACATCTCCAGTAGCTTCTTTTCTGGTGTTTTTTCTGTCCTGAATGCTAGGGAATGAAGAGCCAGCTGTGCAGGGAGACCACACTGGTAACTCAACTGTTCTGAGAAATGTCTAAACTGTCCTCATCAGTGGTATGATTACTATACACAGGAAATCAGACTTCTCTTTATCACCTCAAGAAAAAGCAAAATATTTACTAAATACAGATGACAAGTCTCTCTCTAGCATTAATTTGCACCTGTCAAACTGGAAAAAACTTTAGGTCAGAACTTTCCAAGGATGTATGCATGATTTAGCTCAAATTTTTAAGCTAAGGTGTGTTTCTGCTTCTGGATTTTTATATGCAAACCCTGCTAGGCTGGGTGAATTGCCTGTATATTGGTATGAATGGTTGTACCTGAAGGTGTTGGTGCAAGCTATTCCTCGTGCAAAAAAGGTTCAAGTCTGAGAAATTTTTAGAATTGATGCTGAATAAGTAGGTCCCTTTATATTTCAATCTGATATTAAATGACTGTGGGTTATTTTTCAGCACTGGGGTTCCCTATTATTTTATAACAGGGATATTTCAACTGCTGCATAAACTTGTTATCTCATTGCAAATACACTGCAGTTTCAGCATGCATGAACAAAATAAAATTTTACAATAAAAGTGTGTAAATTCCATACACCTGGAAATCCTGCTCTTCTCAGAAGGAACTCTAAAGAATTTAATTTCATATTAGCTATATTTCTTAGGAAAACAAATTTTCAAAAGCTCCTTTGGCCATAAATAAAACAAGACTCTGGTCTGATTTTTGTTTTGTTTTGGTTTTTGTCCTGGTTTATTCCCACTTAAATTTTTCATTCATAAAATCAATACATGAACAAACCTTGAAAATACTGGCCAATGTATATTACAGAACACTGGAAGTTCCTATGGAAATGGGACACACCAAGATCAGAAATTTTCTTTTTCCAACTTTTCCAAATCTAGTGTAATTCAAAAAAGGACAAAACCTGCACATCTAACACATCAGAGATTTCACACCCATTTCTTAACTCTCTTCAGATTCCAAGTACCTCTGAGCAGCTTCAGCCTGTCCTACAGAGGCTGCTGCACATCTCTCTGTGTGAGAGAGCAGTGATGATAAATCAGTTCCTGCCCAGAGCCAGGCTCAGACAATGAAGACAGCGAGAGCCCAAACAGTGATCAAAGAGCTGCAAGGCTCAGAGCTGGACTGCTCAGCGGTTCCAGCCTGTGCTGAGCACTTAGAAATGGTAATGAGAGGCACAGAGAGTGCCAAAGGCTCTCTTTACTCACCCACCACAGAATAATAAGCTACTGGTGACCTGGAACTACACAGTCCAATCATGAAATACTTAAACATTACTTCTTGGTAGTACTATAAAAAGACTATACACTATTAAAAAAGAAATAGTAGTCAGCAATGAACAGGAAAAATGTGAGATCACTGACCACAGGTGAATCCAGCTTGACACTGTAAAATATGATCCCCACTGTCCAATTTCTGAAGCTAGCTACACTGGCCAGTTTGTCTGCTTTACTCAGCAGACTAGAACAGCCCTAATATTTTTAATAAAATAAGTATTAATTACATTAGAAGAGTTAATAAGCCAGTTAGATATTGTTTTATAGTTCTTTGTAAAAAATACACCTAAGCTGTGCTCTAGTATGTACAAAGAGCTGTGAAGACTGCAAACCACTTCAAGAAATAGACATAAAAAGGTTATTTTCTTTAGCTAGAATTTTCTGTCACTGCTACAGCTGATTTCAGGGTACTTGTGATAACAAGGGTGCTCATATGGCTGAGACTCTGGGAAGAGCTCTCATCCTTTCTGCAGCAAGTAGATTAACAGAAGTGTGCATCAGACTTCAGGTGACAGGAAGTCATCCACAACACACCCCAACTTGCAGAACTATTGTAGCTGTAAGAATGAATGAAGGAAATTTTGAAGATATTCATTCCACTGACAGCTGAACTAGGTCATGTAGGTTAACTGGTATGTTTTCCCTGATTCTCTTGAAAATCAATGGAAAGTTGTTCACCTCTTTGAAAGGGTCATCTTAGGGATCTTCTACATTAGACCTCTCCTTTGAATTTTCTTCTTCATGAACATCCCTACACTGACTAATCAAAACAGGCAGAAGACAAAAGGGCTTATTTAGGCTCCTGAAGATATTTTCCATGACTCTTTTGGGGAGATGAGATCTGACCTGGGCTGTGTTTCACAAGTGTCTTTTTAACCACTTCACAAAAGGAGACTTTTTAGGCTTGCTTTGTATGTGACAGTGTAGCATCACTAAAAGTTTATCATATATCAAGAGCATGGCTTTACATGTCAGAAATTCAAATACTTTATCAGAAATACCTTTCACATGTGTAAACTTTCTCTAATGGAAGATATCAGAGACTTCACACTTTAATTTTAATGGTTTTCAATAGACCCTATGGCAATAATTGCCCCATGTTACATGGCTGTTCTCGATGACAGACAAGAACCATTTTTGTTGTGCAATTGATAGCAACTTGTCTTGTTACTCTTCATTATATCATTCTAATACTTACAGATTGTATAGCTGTAAAAACATTCCATGAAAATCCAAAGTCAATATCAGGTGATCCCAAATATACTTTCTTTCTATTTCATTATTCCAGCAGATAAATTGAATAAATTTTGTTGTCTCTTAAGGTCTTCTGAAAATTCAAAAGCAAAAATTATCCTTTTCTGATTTTACTTCATACATTGTCACTTTCATAATGAATAATTTGAAAGACTTAAGTGTTTGTGATACACCACAAAGACTGGCTTCAGAGTCCCTTCACTTACCAATGTGAATTTCCATTGAAGAAGATACATCAGTTTTAAAGCAAGGTAAGAAAATAGGAGAATAAATTTATCTTACCAGCAAAAGATGCAAACCTTTTCCTCGTGAAAAATATGGCATCAAGGAGAAACCCAAACGCTGGGAATTTTGACTAGAACATAGAATTTTTACCAAGTATAAGGTCAATGCAACACTTTATTTTTTCGTTTTCTCTATATGATAATTTTTGTTCATACTGTTCTGAGGTAGCTGAGAGGTGCCTCTTTGCTTTTAATTCTTGACCTGAGGGATTTTGTTTTGACCACTTCTCACTTGAGATGCTGATCTGCCTTACTGATAGGATGTCCTTTGAAATCTTAATTGTTGACTTGTGACACAGAAGAGTTTTCATAGTGGAAGCAAACTCATTTTTACAGGTGTTGATATTCTAAAATGTACATTTAGTATTGTTTTAATAACTGAAACTCATAAGTTTTTAAATAACTGCTAACTTATTCAACACCAGTTTGTTTAGTACTACATAGAAACAACCTTTTTCTTACAGTTCTGCATATTTTCCCTAAGGAAAAAGTTTAGTCCTGTTATTTGTGCCTTCTTACTCATACTATAAATAAAACATGGATTCTCATTATATAAGGGAAAAGAGGCAAGTTTTCATCAATTATAGGATTTTGGTGAATACGAAACAATATTATTTTATGAAAAGGCAAAATACACAGGGAAATTCAAGGAATCGTTAAAAGAGTTGTGTTCTTTTAGAACAAGTGTTATTTTTATTAAACATTTTAATCTTGCAAAGTTTATAAACTACATAATTCCAAAAAATGTTCCCTAGTAACTCATAACTGAGACAGTACCTGCCTTGTGTGACTTTAATTAAAGTAGCAATTTGATATGTGTTCTAGCAGACACATAGTTCCTGACCTAGTGAAATCTAGTCCAGGCATGTGTCCCTTTTCATGTCTCAACACAGGGTTTTATTAATTATTTTTAATTTTAGTTTCCCATTTTCTACACAACAAGAAACTTTTGCTTGGTTTTCAATTCACTTCATGATTTTTAAAGGTTGTTAAAAATTTCATAATACAACCTCTAAACGCCTTTTTTTTCCTCCAGAAAAACAAACACAAGGTATTTAGAAATAAACTGTCCTGACATCATGAAAATCTGATTTCCAAGCTGAAGGTTTGACTCTAATGCTTATTTCTTCAAAGATTCTTATTGGATTCATGACATTGAAACACTGTCTAGAGAAGTGTATTTACATTGATACAAAACTCATGTAATGCTGATGAGAACTGAGGCACTTAATTCTGGAGTATAACACACAGGCTACATAAAAGACAATGTAAGACCTTTTTTAACTTTAACACACTACTTGAGCACTCCCAGTAAAGGTAATAGGACTGTCTGCATGAAGATGAGGATTACTGGGCTTAAGGAAACACATTTCACCAGTAAGCTAAATAAATGCTAGTGTTTAAAAGTAAGATTTGCAAGTGAATGTGAGAATAGTTTCAGTGCTTAGTGCAACCTTTTTAGACTGTTTTACTCATTCTCTGAAGAGATATGCATGAATTGGTCAACTGGCAGCCAGAGTTGGACCATCTCTAATCAGTGCTACCAAATTCACTGGTAACTGCCCCACTTTCTGTAAACTGAAATACCTGTAGTGGAACTGCTAAATCTCAGTCCATCTGCTGCTTTGCACACACTCAGTGAGCAGGAGCATTTGCTGATTGTATACTAATATAGATTCCTTGGGGGTTTTTCTCATTACTTACAACTTTACATGGGTAGCTAAATAAACTGAGAGAAAAGCCTAAACAGATACATAATAATGAACCAATGGAGGAAGAAATAATTAATAAGAGAACATTTTCTGTTTTTATAGTAGCAAAATCATTCATCTACCTTGAGCTCTGTTAAATATTTGACACAATCCCGTACAACATCCTTGTCTCTAAATTGGAGAGATATGGATTTTTTGGATAGACTGTTAGATGAATAAGGAATTGGCTGAATGGCAGCATCCAGAGCATTGCAGTCAGTGACTCAATGTCCCAATAAAGATCAGTAACAAGTGATGTCCCTCAGGGTTCTATACTGGGACCAGTATCTTTACTAATGGCGTTAACTGTGGGATTGAGGAGCAGGTCTGAAGACAGCATCAAGCTGAGTGGTGCAGTTGAGGATGCCACCCAGAGGGATCTTGACAGGCTTGAGGAGCTGGAACATCATGAAATTCAACAAGGCCCAGTGCAAGGTCACCTCAAGACTGAATAAAAGATCAAAAAAATGGTTTACTGTACTTGTAACCCGATTCATCAATTCTCTTTATGAGACAAAAGCTACCAAAAAAATAAAGAAAAACTATCCAGACTACAACATATAATGAACTTTTATTTGGTGACTTAGTAAATACACTGAGAATTTAAAAAACCCTAATGGATAGGCATATTCATAGGCCCATTCATAGGTCTATAACTAAGAAGTCACAGTTCTTGTGCTGAATTTACCATAGAGGCTTTTCAGAGACAGCTACCTGCTTCCATAAAGATATACATATGGATAGATGTAAATTGCATATGCAGTACATACATATGTAGTATGGTATGAAAACCATACCACTTAAAAAAGTATCACTGAATTTATATATGCAAGACTCTGAAGCAGGAAAGCTTCTACTCTATTACAGCTGTGGCAAGTTTCAGGCAAGAGACCATTTCAAAGATAACTCAAACATAAATATTCATGTACACTAACAGGTATGTTTGAGTGTAGATAAGTAAATATGTATACTTAATTGTAAAGTCCATCACCCTCTGATAAAGTCAGGAAAAATTCTATAACTAGCTCTCAAGAAGTTATTCTAGCAGATATTCAGACACTTATTAAACTTTGGAACTTTACTGAGAAAGAGATCTTCTCTTCCTTCATTGTTGAAACATAAATAATCAGGATTGACAAGTCATAGTTTTATTTTACTCTGCAGGGATATGTATCCACCTAGATTTTGATTGCACTTTAGGTCTGACTGAGAACTGTTCTAAGCTGGTGTCATTTCATCCCTGGTGGGTAGATGGTGTCCAAAAGAATGAATATGATCCTTTCTGTATTTTCTCCAGTTTGCTACTTCAGGTGGTCTAGATCCAGGAGCAGATACTGGGTCACCCCAGACACAGGTGCTGCATTCCTGAAAAATAAGTACTTGTCACTGAAAAGGTTCAACAGCTACCACCTACATTTTTTTTGGACTAATTTTATATTAGATAGCCATGGAATTGATTTTCTCACAGAAGTATGTCTTGGTAGAGAGGCAGCCTCCACTTTCCTCCTCTCCTTCTTGTGCAGGGACATCTTGTTTCTTGCCTGCAAATCAGCTGGTGTTCAGCATACAGGGTGAAGAGAGATGAGGCAATGGCTGGAAGTGGAATAGAGTTTTGAATGTCTTGAAGGCAAATCAGGAACTGAACAGAGCACTTGCATCCTGTGTCTGGCTACTTTAATGAAAACAGCAGCACCATTTCAGGAATGGCTCCATCTGCCTTTGTACCTAACTGTTCTTTGATGTCAGGCATGCTAGAGATAATGCCTTACAACTTGATGTGTTTGCTTGTGCTCAGGCATTGAAGCTGGCTGCCCAGACAAATCTCATGCTGACAGGCAAATGCCTCAGGAGCTTTAAGTGGGTCAGGGAGAAGGTGACTGCAAATGGCTGTGTTTTTCCAGGTAGATTTTTTTTTTTACTTATTCACCATAATTTCATCAAATTTTTATTTTAAGCATGAATGAAGGTGCCCTGAATCTCACTTCTCATTTGTCTTAAGGTATGTCCTTGTGCTTTTCCATACACCTTGCTATTCACTTGAGTTTGTCATCTCAGCTCCTGCCTCTGTGTGGTCTGATTGCAAATAAATCAAGGCACAAAATTCTTACCTTGGCAATGACACAGATTTTTTGGTTCTGGACAACTTAAATAAAGTTAAGGTGACATTTTCTTACTAATCATGGGATGATTCTCATAATTCAACATGCAATATTTTATGGAATTTGCTTTTTCTTAGTTCAGGAACTATATTATTATTCTGAGATAAGTACTGTTAGGCTACGGGATCTACCACAGGCAAGGAAATGATTGTCTGATTTTGATAACAAGACACAAATTAGGTTTTGTTTTCAAACACCATTTAATTTGCCAAAAGAGAGAAGACCAACTCACTCCTACCCTTTGTCTCTCCATTCTCCACATGCAAAGAAAAGATGAACAAAATGAGTCCTACAGAAAAATGAATGGAAGATTGCTAATCTTGGTGCCCAACCTTTGTGAGTGAAACCTGTTCTGGCTGTGCTGAGTGAGCCCTGGGCACAGGGATGCTCTTTGCTGGTGGCATCAGTCCCCACAGTGCCAGCTGGGTCACAGTTATGGGGCTGGCACATGGTAACAAGACAGTGCAAAGAGAAAAGCAAGAGGGGGCCTGAACAGGTTTCCCCTGACACTGAGAAAGGAGGATAACTGCATCATGATGCATCACAGCTGATGCACCTTTTTTGTTTGCCCTCCAGGGTGCTTTTGTTGAGGCTGGAGCCAAGCATTGCCAACTGCCCACCCCCTCTGCAGGCTCACCTTGAGGAGCAGTCTCCTGGCACACCACTTGTTCCTGAGCTGTGTCTCCACCTGCCCAGGCCCCTTTGGCTGCCTTGGTCCAGTGGTTGCTGCACTACCATGGGAACTGTAGCAAAGCCCTAAATTGTCACACTCTGACAGGGAAATTGCTTGCATTTTGGAGCCCATCTGTCCCTACTGAGCTCTCTGTTGTCTTTCTTCCTCTGATCCTAACTACTGCCGTGCTTTTGATGTATGATGAGGGGAAAGGGGAGTTAGTTGCCAACTATGGGCAGAAACAGGGAGTTCACTTCTGTAAAAGCAAACACTGTTGTGTGCCGAACATGGAATATTGTATCTGGGTAGACACTCTTTATCTGAAAATAGTCTTACAGTCCTGTACTGGCTATTAATAAAGTACGTGTCTGATCCAGATATCTGACTGCAATATCTGTGCTCAATTCAACTGTGTCTTTCTCTCAGATACAAACTAGAGGTTTGAGGCTTCAGGAATAGTCTATTAAAGAAAGCAAGAGATATAAATAGGTTCTTCATACAATAGTCTTCAAGAGAGTAGAAGTGGGAAAATCTCAAAAGGAATGAAATACACACAGCCAGAAGGAGCTGTAAAAGTTCTTTTCTTTGTTAAAAAACTATTAACACTAAAGTTAATGTGGTGACTTCTGCATCACATGGGTTTTTACATTGCTGATACAGGAAGGAAGAGATCAGAAAATAGGTAAATGCAATGAGAGTCAGGCTGAAGAGAAATACATCCTCACTGAGTACTCTGTAAGGCCTGGTAAATGCTCCATTGCCATCATCCTTTGCTGTTCACCACCATGACTCCCTCCTCAGGGTTCAGCACACTGCAAACAAGAGGGACAGGGAAAACAAGGAGATCAAGGGAGACAGGCTGAAAGCCAGAAGGGCCCACCCACTGTTGCTCCCAGGGAGTGAATTTCTGTAAACTTGTTTAACTTCCCTGACATGATCTATCACATCCTAGATATTCCTAGAGTGACCATGGTGCAACAGTGGGAAACCCATGAGTCATGGATATGTTCCACTTTATTAGCCATATGTTACTAGGGTATTGTTGTCTTCAGATTTATTCATTTTCCTATTGAAAACTTGTATACCTCATTAATATTATTCCTTTATTAGTGCAGTGCCAGAACCATGGTTAGAGATAGTGGGGGGGAAAGTGGATTGTAGCTGCTTGAAAAATTTTCATTAAACTATTTGATTCCAGTTTCAGCTGTTCAGTGATCCCCAGACAGATTTTCAGCAATAAATCATCTTTCCTGTCAGGTTTCTTTTGCTGGTCCTTGTTTAGGCCCCTAATTCCAGAGTCCTGTTCTGAGCAGCCAGCAGGCGTGCTGCCTCCAAGCTGTGAGCTTCAGGACTGTGACACTACTGTTGGTAGCTCTGCATGCTTTCATGAAGAGTTTTAAATCTGAGGAATATGTTTTCTACCTCAATTAAAATGGAATCAAAGTTCTGTACATTTGAGCAGTGAGCAAAACTATCTTTCCTATTCCACATCTAACTTCTAACTTTTTTCTATGTTTCTCATATATTTTTTTTCTTTTTTTAAAATTATTTTTAATATATTTTTTCTTTTTTTTCATAGCTATAATGATTCAGGCCTTCTCCTCAGTGAGCATCTCTCACAGGCTCTGATTTTTCCTCTCTGTAGTCAGCACCAGGAAGAATCCAATTAAAGCCTTTTTAAGTCCTCTGAGGAACATTCCTTGCCTTCAGTGATTAAGACTGCCTCTGTAAATTTGCCCATTTAAGACAGTCCAAGTTTTGATGATATGAACTTTGTTCCCAAGGTTTTAAGAGATTTCTTAGTCTTTTTTATAGTTACTAATGTGATTGTAAGAAATATTCCAGTGTCTCAGAACTGCCGTTAAGACAGCCTCGTTTCTCTTTGAAAGTGAAACAGTTAATCCTACAGTAAAAGAAGGTTAAAAGATATATTGAAGTCTATAAAGCAATTTGGGGCCCATGCACAATTTCTTATTGCTAATTTCTAGCTATTGTACATGTAACTTTCTATTCTGTTTATGAGAACATTGCATATACGTGTTTTAGTAAAACATAGGACTTCCATGGAAATTACCTGGGAAACACAGTATATATTCCGTGAGGAAATAATTAATAAATATTTTAGAATATTTGACAGTTATCATACTCAGCATCATTAATACAAATTAATCATCTTGACTCAGAAACATCCTTCAGAAATTACTCTGTAATCTACCAGTGTGGCAGATTAAGTAAGTGGCAAACAGAAAGTGAGGATGAAGTTGCATCTCATGTTATTCTGGAGACAGAAATTATATTCTCAGTTTTCCCATAAAGATAAGCTATAACAGGGTGAAGTCTAAAACTTGCAGGCTGCACCTTTAGACTGTGAATATTCTCTTCTTTTGATTTAACACTATCCTAAGGTTTTTACAAACCCTTTGTGCTGAGGGTGCAAATGCACAATACTGTGTGTATTAGGAAAACTGAATTCTATATACAGAAAGTCAGGATACACAGCCCATGTGGTGATGGTATTCATCAGTCTGAAATATTTGATTTCACACCTGCAAGCACCAGTAATTGTTCCCAGTGCTGCCTTTCGAGCCTGGTTTTGTGTAGCCAGTATATAAGATGGCAGAATTTCAAATAAAGGAGATTGCATTCTGCATCCTCTTGTTCCTCCCTGAAAAGAAATGTTGATATAATGCTTTGCTGATGAGAACCTTCCAGGAGGTGTGCATGGGGGACTAATGAATAGAGAATCTCTTTTCCTGTGAGAGCTGCAATGTCATGGGCAGAGATATGGGGGTTCTTTGAAGATGGACTTCAAAATATAAACTATTCAGTGGTATAAGATATTTACTATAGTTTTCTTTAAATTTCTGACTATTCAAAATTAGACACAACTATTGGTGGAGAGGTGACTTGGAGACAGCCTTGTCTCCCCTGTCTGAAGCTGAAGAAGCCCTCTGCAAGAGTGAAAACATATGGGAAGGAATAAATATGAGGCCACTGCCCTTCTGTAAGTCAGCCACAAAATGAGGCCAGCAGTGGAAGCTGCTGTGTGCAGATACCTGTGATCCACCACTCTTAAGAGGAAAATAGAGATTTGGCTGCTGACTAGAACAGGGCTGAGCAGATGATATTTAGTACAACAGTGCAAGGGGTGTATGTGTAAAGGCTGCTCAGTGTAGAGATAATATCTTTTCACCATAAGATGAAAGACACATTTCTGTATTTAAATCATTCTTCAGACTCATCACAGACAATGTTACACATATCACCTTCGGATCCATGTCAACAGACACACTTTTGTGAAACATGAACTTGTCCCTCAGTCCTGGCTCTGATTTGAGTCTGTGTTCCCCAGAAACAGAGTTCAAGGTGTGCTCATGATGGAATTGAAATTTCATCTTCAGGACTGTAAAGATTCCCATTCAAAATAGAAGAAGAAACTCAGTGTGTATGTTTCTGAGGTGATCTTACCCTAACACCTACAGAACTGAAATAAATGGTTTGGACAGAGATTCATAATTTCTATAAATGTCATCGCAAAGGCCTGAAGGTTACAATGGATCATCTTTCTTAGATATCTATCTGGATTACAACCCAGAGGTTGAAATCAACCCACTGGTGTGCAGCACCACTCTTTTTCAGTGAAGCAGGAACTTCACTGCACAGTGCCTGCAACCTATAACTGCAATTCATGGGCAGGGAAAAACAGGAAAGGAAGAAAATTATCTCAACAGTTAAATTATGTTTGCAGGAGAACCTGTGCAACACAGAAAACAATGAGGGAAACACTGTAGCCCCACCATTTAGAATACATATTGCTCAGTATTCTCCAGGTAAATATTTTCTGTATAGGACAAAGCGAAATAGAGTCTTAAGGAATGAGATGTCAGAGACTGTTGCCTACTTATAAGGGTGTCTAAGGGAGAGGATAACCTTTCCCAGATATCTGTATAGGAGCATAATCCTGTTGATGGAGAAGTAGGGAGGATGAACATGAATTTTATTCTGCAGTGTTGTACAGGTTGAAATCTTGAACTGACTGTTCTGACCAGATAAGGCATCATGTCACAGTTCAGAAATCTTGGCTTAGGTTCAGTAAAAACCTTGTAGCTGAACCTTCTCATCTGCCCTTGCTTGTCAGGTTCCTCTCTGACAAGCAGCAAAGAGCTGTCACCAGCTCTGGGCCGGCCAACTGCTCCCACTCAGAAACTGAGTTGAAATGCCATAAAAGCTGTCACTGAGGTCTTCCCAGGCTCTCTTCCAGGTAAAAGCTTTTATGTCTTGTTCCATCAGTACACATTATGGTAGGAAAATCAGGTTATATTCCTCTCTTGTGGAGATGAATGGAATGACAGTTTAGTTGCTCTGACTGCAAGCCAGGTAGCTCAAATGACACATAAAACATGAGACTATAACAAGCTGTCCTTCTGCTATTTTCATTTTCAATATTAGAAAAGTAAGAATATTTTTACTTGATTAAACTTTTTTTCTCTGTAAACTATCAATTACAGATTATTTGTTCCTATTTTCTTAGTGTTATCTCAGTAAGGATGAAAATAAATTGTCTTCACTATCAGATTTAGGGTATTACATCCATACCATATTACAAGTCCTGTATATGTATTATGCAGCAAGTAGATAGCTATGGTGGATCCCTATTTATTGCACAGTGGGTATTTTGGACCTCTCAACCCAAGCATGTCTACAGGCAAGAAGGAGAAAGTTCCCTAGGAACAAGTCCAGTTCAATATTTCCATATTACACCTATTGTATATGGCTACAATAGTTAGGAAAGAAACATAGTCTTAGTACTAAGAGAACAAAATTTTATTTAAAAACATTACACTTCTAAATTGGTTGGGATTGCTCAAAGACAGTATTGAGGTTGATTTTATATCCCAGAACAAGCTTGTTATGCAATGGCATATTTTGAGGCTGAAGGGGAACTGAGGTCCCATATGTCCTGGTCTATTTTTCTCCCTGAAACACACATAGTACTTATTCTCTGTGTCTTAATCCTTGTGGGCTCTATGACACCTTCTTCTTTAGAGTCAATTTCTATAGCATTTTTCAGTTTAAAAAAAAAAAAGTAGAAAAAAAAAGTAGAGTTCATTCCTTGCATAGTTAAGAATAGAATCAAAAACAAGGAAAGGGTTGAATTATTTGTATGTGATAGAAAGAAATTGAGTTGCATTTGGACATAACTTTCTTAAGAATTATTGAACCCTTTCTAAAGGGGAGAGCTTGAGAAGTGAAGGGGTGTTTTACTTCAAAGTTGGACAAGTAGTTTTTATGCTTGGCTTGAGCACAAGAGCTTTTGTTGGTAAGGTATTATCACAAGGTGTCTTTGTCAAGATACTGCTTTTAGTTCTTAGACTGCATTAGTTCTGTTCTAACAGTGAGCTAGGGGGAACAGAAACTTCTTTCCCCTCTCTATTTTTTCCCTCCTCCTTCCCACTTAAATCTTCAGTTGTCATTTGAAGTGCAGGTGATAATAGAAATGAAACCTCACATAAGTGAGGTTTTTAATCAGGATCCTTCTAGAAAACAAGAAACACTAGAATTAAGTGCTGTACAAATAGTATATGAGAAAGTAATGCCTACTTCTCTTCTGTCAGGGTTCTCTGCCACTTCCACAAACCAAATGGGAAAAACAGTCTATTTAAGTTGGAGAGATAAGGAAAATAAGAGATGGAGAGTGACACCCATGTAAGAAGGGAATAGTAAAGAAAAGATTAAAACTTGCTTGATTTAAAGCAGTAATTGGAATGTGCAACACAGTAAAAATGAAATAAATAATTTCAAAAAAATGCCAAAACTAAAAAACCCACAGATGGTCTCCTTTTCTTCCACAAGTAAAGATTTGAGGGGGAAAGGGTCAAAAACATTACTTTTTGCATCCTTTTATAACAAAATAACATTGAATGAAACTGAAAGGCATTATGTTTAAAAGGAACTACTTTACATCAGTGCATAATTAAACCATAAAACTCACTGTAATAACATCATTACAGATACAGTTTTATGGAGCTGTGAATATTGTTATCTGTATAAAATATTTTTTTAAAGAGTATCTCTTTTCAAAAGAAAGATCAGTGATCGTGCTTTGGGGCACAAATCAAACTCTAATGAATGGGACTCAGAAGCTCTCCTCTCCTAATTGTGCCAGACAATTTTATTCTTGGGTTTCTGCATTTTCTGCTGTTCCCAGTATGGTGGTTACAGTGCATTTTTGATCAGAACTCCATTAACTTTTCTGATGGGCATGCTTCATTTTAACAATGCAAGAAATGTCTAGGCAGAGCAGGGTAAGTTTACCTGTGGAGTTTTAAACACTACTGAATATTTGATGAGATCAAGGATCGAAATGAGCTTGGTATCGTACGCTGAAGACCTCAAAACTGTGTCGAATGGGAAAATAGCACAATAACGATTGAATGTCATTTATTATTTGAAATTTTCCAGTCTGTTTCTCTGTGCAGAAACAAAACCAAATCAAACCCTAATCAAAACTTGATGCAGAGACTAGAAGCAATCATTTTTCCATTGCACCCAACAGACTAGCTAAAGAAAACAAATCTTGATTTCTGAATTAATGACAACCCTCTGCATTTGGTTCAGAGTGCACAGTGAAATGATGCATGCTGTGATATTGAAGCAGAAAAATGATTTCTGTATGAGGACCAGTGCAACACTGTGTGATCACAAGGATGCTGCTTCTGAACCTACATCATTCTTTTATAATAAACATACCGTTATACCATTTTGAAGGGTCCAGCCTTGGCCAGTGACAGGTCCATCTTGGAGCTGTCTGGCATCGACTCTGATGGACGTGGAGGAAGCTTCTGGCAGCTTCACACAGAAACCACCCTTGTAGGCCCTCTGCTAGCAAACCCTGGCCTTGCAGACTTAATACAAATGTGAGATATTTTAGCTATAATGTATGTCCCAAGAACAATTGCACACATTGGTTGCAGCAGTGAAACTGAGGCAGACACCAGGTAAAAAGATTTTCATGTTGTTTTTATCTTTTGTAACTTAATGAAGAAGGTAGAAGCCTTAATGACAAACTGATTTAGAGACTTAGGAGTATGTATGTCCCAAATCAACCTAACCTAGTAACTATAATGTCTCTTAGCACAGAATGATCACTAGAGCTTGTTTAAATGAGGACAATAGTTCTAAGTAGCATATCTTGGAGTTCCTCTCCCAGATCCCATTCCAATGAGAAAGACAACAACCAATGGCTCCAAGGAGGGCCTGTGTCTTCACAGGAAAACTTTAAGGGCATTTAGAAGGTGTTTAGGTGGTAGGGTGATACTAAAATATATGAACATAACATCTACTACAGTCAGTAAAAATGGTAATGGAGATTGAAGTTTTAAGAATGTAATTATCAGAACAGGAATTTAGCCAGTGTAGAAACTGAGTTAATGCTCTTATGACAAGTGTCATGTGTGGTATTGAAGTGTTTACTTCCAGGCCAACAGTTTTTCTTGAAACCTATATCCTCTTCTCATCTCCTTAATGTTACAAGCTGGCATAGTGAAAACTTAGAGGGCAGAAATGTGGTGTCTGAACCATTTTTTAATTTTATCAGTAAAGTGCAATCCTTCTTGAGTTTCAGTAGGTGTTTAGGTTTGCCCTGGAGATTTACTGGAAAAATACATTAACATAACTTGTGTAGGTGTTTGAAAAGAGATTCCAAAGACCAAACAGATGTTTTTATTTATCTGGGGACTCGCACATTTTCAGGATGATAAAACTGCATTATCTACAGTTAAGAAGTTTAGCATGGATAAGATTCCATTTATCTGGGGACTCTTTCCAATTGTGAACAAAAAACTTTGCAGCACATATTAACTGGTCTCTAGATTTATACCTCTCAAGCAGGTATTTTTCCATTTGTTACGTTCTACTAGGTTTATCAGAACTCATTGCATATTCCAGCATCTCTTTCTATGTTTTCTATGCTGTCTCTTTTCACATAATGAAGAACAAAATTTTAACAACTCATAATGGGCTTGTACTCATAATGGAGCTGAGCAGAGAGGAGAGGACTTTTCTCCACCTTTTTCTTACTTTCTTCAAGAAAAAGACTTTCTTTTGGTCTCTTCAAGCACAGTGAAATTTCCTCTGATACATAAACATCAGTATAGATTAACTGAAAGTGATTTTCTCTAATTTCTTGCACAAACCCTTGAGAAAGGGAATTAATAATAATAATAACCCCATAATATAGAACATCTACAATTCCCCACCTAGGTTCTAGCCTCAACTGGGTTTTAAGGTTCCTGCTCTGAGGAGCATCAAGTCACTAGGAGATCAACACAAGCCATTTGGAGTGACTGAATGTGTCAGACAGCTGGGGTGAGTTGAGCTGTGTTGCTTTTTGCAGCCTCTGTGTCTTGAAGGAATCCCATGTCTCCTCAGGGAGCTGTGAGGGCTGTGACACGCAGTAGCACGTGCAGTCTCCTCACGTGATGAGGAGACCCACTTTTATGTGATCCAGCATGCAAGTACTGTACTATCAGCTGGGCAGATGTGGTATTTCTCCCGTTGGAATGGATGCAAGTGGAGATGTTTAGCTTTGTTTTCATGTCTGTAGTTATGAAAAGTAACCTACCTAGATTTTAGCTTTTTTTGTAATACTTGCATACCCTCCTCATCTCTTTCTTCTTGATCAAGTTCTGCCTTATAGTAGGGGAGGACTTTTTTTGCCTTCACCTGCCAAGCACCTGCTCCCTCTGCTTGCAGATATCCTTTCGAATGGACTGAGACATTTTCATCTTTAAAAAATTTTGTTCTCTGAATGTCTGCCGTGTGCTTTTGCTCTGCAGGACTCACTGTTCCAGAGGCTGAGAATTGCAACATGTATCATCATCATCATCATCATCATCATCATCATCATCATCATCATCATCATCATCATCATCATCATCATCAGTAGCACTTCCTGAGACTGGATTTGAATGAAGATCAGAACTGGGTGGGTACCTGTATAGCCGTGAAAAATCACACCAACAGTGGGTTATACCTAAAAAAAAAAAACAAATCAAACCAAAACAAACAAACAAAAAAAAAACATTAAAACAACCAACCAACCAAAACCCTCAAACAGCCATGCAGTGTGGTTATTGGTATGAGCATGCTTACTTCTGACACTTAATATTATGTCTTGATTAAAGAACCAGCAACTGCTAGGGGGAAAACTATCAGTGGGTGTGTATTCAAGTTCATGAACTTCAGCATGTTCTCACCAGCTGTCCTTTGAGCTATTTATTTCAGATTACATGGCAGTGGTAAAGGTCAAAAATATTTGATAATCACCTTCAGCAATTAAAATCTTTGTTTTGATCTGAGGGAGAAAGAAAAATCCTTTCTTATTCTCACTTGCTCAAAGCAGAACTTCACCTTAAAAGTCCAGGATGGTTTGAATACTGGTTTCCCATCTTATTTGTCACTCAGCTGGGTACAAAACTTTTTTCTTTGATGCAGTGAGATGTAGAAATAAGCCTGACAGCTGACACTGCACACCTACAGAACTAATGCTCATCTCCTGTTGTGCTGCTTCCAGCACTCTCCCCACAGCTTCCTTCTCTTTGTTCTATGCCAGTACCTTGCAGCCTGTCTGCATTTCCAATTCTAACCCCTTTTTGGTCCTCAGCTGGAAGCAGGCCTCATGAAATCTTCATGTGTGAGGACAGAAGGTGGCACTCTAGATGTAAACTCCGGACTAAATCCAGATTATAGGATGTAAAGTAAATCTAAATAAGTATTAGGGGTTTTTGGTTTGTTTAGTTGGGATTTTTTTCTCTTAAACTGTACAAACTAATATATTTTAGATTTGTTTTCTTTCTAACAAAAAAATGCTTATGTTTGTATAATTCTACAGTAATTTGTAGGTGCCAGCTATATAGTATGTCATCTTAACAATGAAAGAGATATTGCTTAGTATATTTAGGGATTGTTTGCTAATCTCCAAAACAAACCACCATCCCTCACACTCCCCACAAGCAACCTCAGGCTTTGAAGGAACTGTAGAACTGACAACGAAATGCTGTAGTGATGAATAATTTGAGTGATGGAGCAAAATGTGTAAATAAACAGTAACTACTATATAAGTACTTAAATATTGCCTGTAGTAAAACATCACTTTTCTCTTGGTTACTTCTTCTTTCTTACAAGGTAGCAAGCGAGTGCTGAGTGATTGCTGGTGGTAGTGATGTTGTCATGCTTCAGTTAATCTTATTTCTTGCCCTTTTTCTAATTTAGAGCTTAATAAACTGAAATCCCACCAGGAATATTTATTCTGAAGCTTGACCTCCAATATGTGCAGTATGCTCCTTATCTCAAAGGACAAAAACTTTTTACCAATAATTTTCCATGATTTAAACTCTGTAGTCTTTCTCATTTCATTGCTTTAAAAAAAAAAAAAAAAGAAAAAAAAAAAAAAAGAAAAAAAAAAAAAAAGAAAAAAAAAAAAAAAGAAAAAAAAAAAAAAAGAAAAAAAAAAAAAAAGAAAAAAAAAAAAAAAGAAAAAAAAAAAAAAAGAAAAAAAAAAAAAAAGAAAAAAAAAAAAAAAGAAAAAAAAAAAAAAAGAAAAAAAAAAAAAAAGAAAAAAAAAAAAAAAGAAAAAAAAAAAAAAAGAAAAAAAAAAAAAAAGAAAAAAAAAAAAAAAGAAAAAAAAAAAAAGACAAGAGTTTCCATTCAGCAAGAAGCCCTTTTTATTAAATTTTCAGAAATACCTAGGTATCTTCAAAAGGTCTGTTGGCATTCAGTCCTAGTTCTCCTCCAGGCTATATTGGATAGCTTAGGTCTAAAGTGGACTAGTTTGAAATGGTAGTTTTTCACCATGCAAGCTTTACACTTTTACTGTAAGCATTTCAGAGTCAAAGCTAATAAAATATTTTAGTAAATGGCTGTTTGGAACTCTTCCAGTCTGGTAGCACAGTACATTATGATGCAAATACAGCTGCTAATTTTCCTCTACATTCATGCTAGAATAGGTGATATAGAACCAGGTTTAATTGCTGAATGTAATTGACAGCTATTTCCTGAAACTGAAGAGGGAATTAATTGTCTCTCATTGTTACTTCTTGCTGTCTAAGCGTATCCTCAGGATTGCAAACAGGTAAAAGAACCTGTGCTGTTGTGCATGTGCTTTTCTCCCCTTGTTTAGTTCCTGTCTAAATTTGTGTTGCTGCTTCTGGTCCTTGAGATATGGAACATTCTTGGGATGATAAACAAATTTTCAACCCTGCTCTTCTCTGGAGTAGTGTGTCTTTTGCTGTACTGATATGAAGTGTGTTAAGCGTCTGTGGAAGGGAAAGCAACTTCATTTTTCTCTTGGAACAAATTCATTGAATTGCCTCTAAGAAGCAGGCCAGGAGGAATACTGAGAAACAGCAGAAATGCAGCAAACTTGATACACTGCTAAACAGTAGCTATTAGCTGGGAATATGGTGAGATACTTACTATTTCCTCTTAGGAAAAGACTTTTGAAATGGAAGTTTTTATTTGCATCATTATATCTAACAGTCATGTCTAGCAGTATTTTTTCTGTTACTTCATCAATTGTTTCTTAATCCTTTTAATATTTTCTACCTGAACAATATCTTATATTTGCTGTTTAATTTGCCTGCTGTTTAATTTGTGGTTTTCAATAGAGAGTTAAAAACCACAGCTAGAGAGACAGTATTTTGTTATTAGTCTCAAACTAATTTGTTATGCAAGCACAGGTTTTTTAGTATTCCAAGATTTGATGATGTCAGTGGACAATATGGCATAATATATGAAATTATAGCAATCTCCTCTCTCCTCTTAGACCAGTGTGCTATTTCAGGTTATGTGTACAAGCACCTTTCCTTTTGCAGCCAAACAGGCCAAGTTTTTTCTGCATTCACAAGATAGTGACTATCTAGTGGTCACTGAAAGTGACCATAATTAATATTTGCTATTTGTCTAAGCAAGAAGATTCTTCATAGCATTTGCCTAAGCGAGAAGAACTTCATAACAATTAATTATAAATATATGAGATTCTACTCTCTTAAAGTCTTAAAGGTAAGACAGATGAGATGCTGCTTCGTACATTAATCTTTATATCCAATCTTCCCACCAGTTAATGTGCCATATTGAAAAGAATTTCAGAACTAGATAGGAAAACAGGGTATGTGTTTAAATGGAGATCTCACAGCCTTACACAGAATATTTGAAATACTAATAATACTCACCTGTGGTGGCTGTGTTATGGGGGGGGGGGCAGCTATTAAATATTGATTGACCTCAGGGCAATGATGCAATTAATGCCATTCATAAGTGCTCTCCCTGCAAATAGTCCTGAAAGAGAGGAAGTACAAGATGAGGAAACAGCTGAGAGCTCTCTCTAGAGCAGCAGTGTCTGTGAGGGGGATGCAGAGATGTACTGCAGCAAAGGTTGTGTGAGGGTATGTGTTAAAAGCAGTTGCTTGTCTTATTTTAAGAGATCAACTCATGGTGCAGCTTTGCTCTAGGTTTGCATTACTCTTGTGAAATTGGTTTTTTTGGTGGCTAGTGAAGATGCAAATTATTTATGCATTTTTAGTTCTGGGATGTGGGGGGTGAGGGGGAGAGAAAAAGTATTGGAGTGTGGGGGTCTGAATGCCCCCTTATATTAATATAAACTGGTTATAAATAGTACTAAACTTCACTGATTTTATGTTTAGCATACAGATGGAAAATGAGGTCTGCATCTCTTTCTCTACGTGTAAATGAGTCTCAGTTCTTGTATTTCTATGAGTGAAGGAATAATAATTTTCATTGATATTTTGAGGTAAAATGTTTGTGTAATATATTATACCCAGGCCCTACTAAGCAGAAGAAACTGGCAAAAGTAAAAGTTTAGACAGACTAAAAGTTTAGAGAATTTCAGAATATCTTGGGTTGGAAGGGACCTGGAATGATCACCGAGCCCAACTCTTAGCCCTGTACAGGCCATCCCCAAGAGTCACACCATGTGCCTCATCTGCAACTTTAGAGCTAGCAAATGTAATTTGGAATATTTTGCCTCTTATGCCATGAGGAAAAGAAAAAGGCAAAACAAAGACTGAATTAATGATAGTTATCTATAGTGTTTAGGTAAATAAGGAATGTTAAGCAGTAGCAACTGAAGTCGAAGAAGAAATTGATTGGGAGAGGGTTTAGCGTATGGCAAATGAAATATCTTAAAGATTTAAAGTACTCTTCACTCAGAAGCACAACTCTGAAAACAGAGAAATGAAGGAAAACAGAGATCACCTTTAAAAAAAAACTATTAAAAGGGCCCCTCTTGAGTTCCTTTTGTATTTATTTTGAAATTCAGTTCAATCCTTTGGAAAAGACCTGGATCTGTAGACTGGGAATTGCTGGGAAAGGTAGATATGAATTTTTCTCAAGTGTTAAATTGATAGATGTGTTCTGGTTGCTGACAAACACCTGTGGGAATAATGCATATTTCATTGGAGATGGGAAGAAAGCTAGAAGGAAGGGAGAAGTATATAAAATACCCATAACTAAAAGGTTTATAGCACTTTGATGTATCTTCTCCAGATTGTGTTTTGGCTTGCTCATGTTTTGGAAATGTGAGGGTCTAAAGGGTCTAGTGAAAGTAAATTTGTGTAATTTTAAAATTATATACAGCTGAATGATCAACTATTGAGAATATAAATCCTGATGAAAGAAACTGGAGCACACAGAGAATCAAAATGAACCATGTGTGAGCTTCAATAAAAAGGCAAAACCAAAAATCAGACCTAGTTTTTGGTGTGGATAAACACAGAAGAAATGTGTGCTTAACCCTCAGATATCAGAATTCCTCAGTTGCTTCCAAAGGAATTGAAAACTAGTACTTTTTAGATGTCTAGTCATCATACCATGAGACACAGCCATGCACAGTATGGATTTTTAGTTCTGCTGATTACAGAACTTCTCAAGTATTTTATCTAGAAGCTTGTGACAGGCTGTGCCCAGAAGTAGCTTGCCCAACCTGTTGCAAACTTAAGTTCTTGCATCTCAAAAGCACGTAATTAAATGCATATCTGTCTGACATGAATTCCTCTAGGCAGAGCTTTTTCCAAAAAACAGAGCATTTGCCCCTTCTTGGAAACAGGCCTTGTTCTGAAACAAAATTTAAGGAATAACTAAAAAGACACTGAATAGATCTGAACACTTTAACTTTTGTAGAGTAGCTTGCTGTCTTTTTTCCTTCCTGATTATAACCAGACTAACCTTTGGGGGAAAGAGTCTGAACATCCAGGGAACTCGCATAAAGAATACTGAAGCTCACATAAAGCATACTGAAAAGGTCATCTTTTGTGTAATGTTGGATTGTGTAATTCAAAGGATGCAGTTCATAGAATGGCATTCAGGTTAGCTCATCATAAGGACTGTTTTCCATCAGTTTTGGAGAAAATAGTCCTCCCTAAGGTGTTTTTGATCTTTTCCTTTCTTTTTTGCTCTCCAACATACATGTTAGTTTGGTGAGAGCAGTTTTAGAGCTATACCACATGGGGCAGCCTCATGCTTGAACGATGGAATAGGCTTATTTTTATTGGGTATATACCTTCTCCTATTCCTGTGAGCTAGAATGAGACATTCCATTATAAGCAGGCCACATAATAGCCAGTGTACACTAATGAAGTGGGTTCTTCTTATATTGGCTAAAATAATTTTTTTGATTTTCCATATTTTTCAGTTGGACATTTCTATAAAAATAGTAGAAAACGCAGAAAATTTTCAAGAGTTCCACAGCTGGTATTGCTTTTTTTCTTCTGACCTCCTGACCAGGAATGACTGTGTAGAAGGGACAATACAGGTTCAAACCATTGGACCAGTCTGACTTTTGTTGTAGTACTGATGAAGCAGAGGATGGGTTTTTTTGTGTTTCCAGGAAAACTGACAAGAAACTCAAAAGGTTTGGGAGTTCACTTGATCTTTTATATCCCAATCTTTTGATCAAAGAATCTGACTCAAAACTCTAAGAATAAAATATTTTCTCTTGAGACTTCCAGTGATCTTCAGAGGCTATGAAAGTAGTTACACTTCCTGTATTTTGATGATTTAGGAGCTCTGAAGAAGGCAGAACTATGTTGTTGGATTTGGGAAAAGCACAGGATAGCACTAATACTGTTCCCTCTAACAAACTCCAAAATGTTCTTCAGTTAAACTCCAGGAAAAATTCTATTTTTGTTTCAGCAAGTAATTTTATTCCATCTGTCTTGGGCTTAGCAAAGCAGAACTGACACATAAAACTATGAAATCTATTGATTCTAAGGTGTCTGGTGTATTAAAAATCTGAGAAATGAAGAATATTCCTTTTTTATGTATATTATTAAGCATTATTCTTGTCATGGATGTTATTAAAGTTTCCAGTCTTGGATCAACCAGGCCCATAACTATTAAATATTGAGGTGTACATTTTGTCCTCAGACTGAGTGTTAGGAATGACATGGCTGAAGCACAGGGCAGGAACCAAACTGGCTGTTGGAGAACACTTATTCCAAGGAGAAACACATGTCAAAACACTGTTGTGCATCTAGTGGCAGGTGATTTTTTTCCAACAACATATGTGCACATGCAGGGGAAATTTCAGTGTGACTGAATGTTTTAAGGCTTCAAAAGCCTTTCGTAGTTCCTCAATTCAATGCTCACTAATTTCCCCTCAAATCCTGCTTTTCTGAGTGGAACAATACTGTTTCCAGGCAGACTTGAAGAAGCTCAAAACTACAAACAAAACACACACACACCCTAGATTAAAGGACCAGTCTTCTTTGCTTCTTAAGTAGAGAAATTTACCTTCGCTTTTGGAAAGAAATCTAATAGCTGGGAAAGAAAGAGAGCGAGCTTCCTCTTCGAGGGTCAGCTTTCTGGTTTTTATTTTTTACTCACAACACTTAACGTGTGCACATCTAAACCAAACCATTCTAATCCTCTATTTAGAGTGGTATCTGCTTCCAAACTTCTTGCAATTGTTTTTTATTTTTCTTTTTTTGTTCTTACTGTTTTGAGAGCCTTGCTAGCTACTTGGGGTGTTCTTGCTGTTAGTAATGGAAAAACTTATATTTTAATTAAACAGAGTTGCTTCAAAATATTCTAGTGGAGACTGGGAGCATTTATCTCTTGATTTTTGTCTACTTGTGGTACTCTGAAAAGTGGCTGTTGCTGTCCAAATCCTACAGCATGTCCAAGAAAAGCTGTTCCTTCATCAGAATATAATGTTGTTTTACCCTTTTTGGACTTAATGACTTTTTTTATTTTTCTGAAATATGCAATTAAGTATGTAGTGGAAACAGTACTATTTTTCAAGTACAGCTTTATAAATCAAGGTTAGATGCAGAGGTTTTGATTTTTATTATTTTATTCTCTTTTGTCAATATTATGAATACTAATAGTGGTAAAAACCATTTTTCTCCTCTCCCAGACCCTTCAAGTGAAATAAGGTTACTCTTGCAAGAGCTTTTCATAATTGTCAAACTATTGCATCATCTCTTCATGTACAAGATCCTAATTTTAGACATCCATTGCTGTTTGAATTGCTTAGTTCATAGTAAAGTAAAAACTCTCAATACTTTATGACCTTTTATCAAAGAAAAGAAAAAAATTGCAGTCGTGTGTTCACACCTTAGAAAAGAATTGAAGTGAAAACACAAGAGATTGGAAAAGGAGTAAAAATTAAAACCTCAAAATTGGTTCTGAGTATAAAGTAATGAAATGAGGAATGGCAATAATCATAAGAGAAGGAAAAATATAATTTTGAAGCTGTTTGCTGCTATGTTTCCACCTGAATTATTCTATTTTAGTATATTGCTAATTTTTATATCCAGTCACATTGTCTGATTTGATGTATGGTATTAAAGAACTTCTGCTGTACAAGAATATTTTGTGTTAAAGCTTAAAATTCTCCAACCATGCACCTTATTAGAAATTCAGATTATTTCCACGTAATTTACTGTACGTCTCGTTCTGCATTTTTTGATGACCTTGTCAAGTTGCAGGTTTACCATTGTAAATATTTTTGTGATTAAAGATGCTTTTTCTAAACATTTTTTTATGATCTGAGCACTTAGATGTCCAGATTCTTGTCTTAAATGCCCTAAATTTGTTTTCACATTTTCCTTAAGCTGTAAAATATTTTAAAATGGGACAATGAATTAGACATGGAATTTTTGGGGGCTAATTGATTCGAAGTTAATGGGCATATATATCATGATAATGATGCCCAATGAGAACTCATTTCTCTCTCACCACCCCATAAAAGCATCTTCCAAAAAAAAAATGTTTTTTTCCTTATTACTTGCTATGCAAAACTAATAAATTTTATTTCTGTACCATGCTACAGTGGGGATCAGCGCAGAATAAATGAAATGCAAACACAGGAAAAAGTTCATGTGTATGCGTAGTGGCTTGGTTATCAGTATTGTTTTGCCAAGAAGGGGGCAGAGACACACTATTTAACAGCCTTTATCTTAATTTTAAAGCATAATATCCAAAAAATCACTGCTTTCATGCATGTTTGCTTTCAACTGAATATATATTTATTGAACCATTTAGTGTGTTCTGCATTAAAGGTCTCTGTAGGTTCAGAAATGGTGTAAATCTCCTTTATCAGGCACAGATGAAGACATCAAGGAGATGTTTTGGCAAAGCCAGCTGAGAGGTATGGTCAATAGGAGTGCTGAATCCTCCAGGAGGGTAACAAAATACTAAATTCAAAAGAGGAGTTGAAGTGTGTGATAATTGAAAATAGCTTTTTTGATGTTCTTGGATGCTTCAGAATGAGACAAAAAAAGCTTAATTAACAGAGCTCTTGTTCTTGTCTCCGCCTGTTAAACAGCAGAGTACATATACTATCTTATTGTTAGACTTCTGCACTTAAAGACAGGACAGAATTCTTTAGATGAAGGCTAGATATACTTCTAGACCATTGGCATGCATTTAGTTTTTCAGCAATAACAGGAAGTGTTTCTTAATATTTAGGTTTAAATTGAGATGAATTGCTTCTACAGGATGAAGCTGAGGCTGTGCCCTCAGTGGAAGGAATCTGTTCCTTCTGGCCTGGAATATGGAGCCTTGGAGTGGCCTATCCAGCCTTAATCATACAGCTGAGAGTTCTTAGCTCATGTTTACTGCTGGTAGAATGACTGTGTGATCAACTGATGGTAGTCTGGTAAAGGAAGGGGGGAAGTACACTGTCACTTTGCATTCCTCTGCTTTTACACAACAAAAGGCAATTTCTATTTTTTACCCACCTCTCCTTCTGCCCAGTCCTTCTGTTAGGTCATCACATGTTCGAGACATTTGTCTGCTGCAGAGGAAACTGTGGAATAAGATATTTAGGTTCATTACAAATTCAGCACAAGTTTCAGTAAGAAAAGAAGGTGGGCTGTTAAGTCTTCAAATGCAAACCCATCACAGCTATTATCAGAGTATGTCAGGAATATGTAAAGAGAATGAGTTGGAAGTAGATTTGTCTGAAACATTTTAAACTCTTCTCAAGCAGGGAAAACCTACCTGAAGAAAGTATTCTCTGAGGGACTGACATGACCTTGCACTTACTCAGAGTATTTTATAACAGCACTTACTATGCTATTTAAATGCTATTATCTCTTGTGACAGTGGCATGTCCTTTGTATTGCTACAGCAAGAACAGGATAAAATACTGGGTTTTGCAGTTGTTTAGCACCATCAGTGACTCACACTGGTGTTCCCTGAATACAGTAGACAAAGAAAATTATCTTTCTCCTCAAATTACTCCTTTCTCTTATTTTTATACACCAATTTAAAAGTAATTTCTAGTTCTCAACATAAATCTCTTGGCTCTGTGATTCCACAGTAATTTCTGGAAATTGAGATTTCTCTTTGTCAGGGTGCCTGTGCCACAGAGGCCGTGCAGAAGCTGTGGTTGGTAGGAGAGGGCTGGCTCTGGGCTCTGTGGTCAGAGCACAGCTGGCCCCCCAGCACTGGCCAAGAGTACGAGGATGAGAATATTTCTGCAAGAGTGGGGAAGTCAAGTAGCCTGACAGGGGTTCTCCAAGTGTTTGTGATGAAAGGATTGGTTTGACAGATTAAACTCTTGTTAGCCCTCTCTTGACATGGCCTCAGTTTGCAAACCCTGTTGGCAAGGAAGATCAGACAGTCTCCTGTGTGCCTGCAGTAGCTTGCAGGAGACAGGGAATAGGGGCAGCACACAGAGGCTGAGGAAGTTACTCCCCTGTGGCCCTGTGTGAGGATGTAGAATGGATTTCCTGTGCCACAGCTCCAATAACCAGAGGAATATATGTTGTACAGTTGTCACTGCTCATTAGCACTTCTGTCCTACTCAGAAAATGCTGGTGACAAAACCCCCCTAAGTTATATGGTCAGTTCTGAAAGATAGGTTGATGTGTGCAAGGAAATTACTGACCTGATTCATCTGACATAAATACAGACATGCCTTTGAAAACTGATGAGCTAAAACTGCTCTCTGATTTTGAGAAGAGGCTTGAATTTCTTTAAATTCTCAAGGTGATCTCGACAGAGTTTATACAGTTTGTTTTGAGAGGACAAAGTCCTTTTTTTTCTCCAAGGTATCTGTGGACAGCGTTCTCTAATAAGCAACCCCCTGCTTTCTCGTTCAAAGAGCAGGAATGTTAAATTGCTAAAATTTCATTGTATTTCCTACAATCAGATAGATTTGAAAAGCTTCTTCAGAGGAAAATACTCCAGCTACCAATACAATATGATTTAATACCAGATGTTTTAATTCTTACTAATTGCAGTAGTGTTTAATTTTATTTTTTATTAAAAATTGCTGGGAACCAGGTTTTAGGCTACAAACAGCCAACTTGATTTGATGTACAAAAATGTTTTCTATTCTACTTACTGCACATGTGAATTATAATTTATTTTACCTATTTTTCTATGTAGATAGAGGAGGCAAGCAGGATAAGAGTACTTTGTAGTAGACACTGCTTGCTTGAAAACTTCCTTGTTTGAAGCAAATAGAGAAAGCACATCTTTTTTAGTGTTTTACTGAATATTTACTATTATAAACAGCGCTTTTTTTTAACAAAATCAAAAGTTTTCCCCAGCAGATGTGAATTTACACTGTTCAAGTACATCATCATTCCTCACAATACAATCAACAGTTGCTGGGCATTAATGGAATTCTCTTGAGGGAAAAGTCTGTTATCTCTTTGATGGGAACAGATCTTTTATCAATGATGATTGCTAATGCAGTTGGGGGAGAACAGAGAGGCTGTTAATTATTCTGCTTGGGTGTGCTTTAATGAAGTTACCAGCAAAGTACATCTGTGAACTTTCTTTTACAAAATAAAGCTTGCAAGAAATATGAAATTAGGTTTTAAGGCAAAAAATGACATTTGCCTGCAGAGGGATCGCAATGTTTGTGAGCATAAGTACATTTGTTAGTTTAGAAGCAATCTTTTCTTATGTGATTTGTGCAAGATAATTTTTATTTTAATAAGAACCATTACTTTTGCTGGTAGTTTATTTTCCTGGTAAATACTGTCTTTCCCCCCCCAATCAAATTTTTTAGTTGTTGGTATTTTTTAGATTATCATGTCTTCTTTTCTACTATACCATGGGACTCAGACTCACTCTTTTACAACTGTGGAAGCAAAGGCTAAATAGAATAAATATCTACTGAGTGGCAATTCTCCTGCCCTGTCCTACCCCCAGTTTCTGCCTGCTCTTTGTAGTTTCAGCAAAAGTGGTTTTTTTGCACTGCTTCCTACTGAATTATTTCTGCATTGCTTTTCAGCAAAAGTCTTCAAACTAATGTTTATACATCAGACAATCATGGTGTCTCTCAAGGCTCATTTTTCATACACCCATAACATCATCTTGTATATTTTCTGATGTAAAGGCTTTTGGGAATTTTGGCTATGTGAAAGTAGTCCTCTCTTCAGACATCTCTTAAAAATCAAATACCTTGAGGGGATGCAGGTTTTTTACCAGAACAAATGTAAAGGACAGGGTGTGGCCAGTGAGAAAGAGAGCTGTTTAACAGTAAACACAGTTTCTAAACAAGTTTGTATTCCCAGTAGGAAAAATAATATCAGCTGACTGGCACTTAAAAAATAAACATGAATATGTGCAGCTTCTGTAGCCATAAAGATATTGTACACCTTCTAATACTTGAGGATAGGAGTGAGCTTCAGTTAACAAGTTTGTTTTCTCTTGTGAACAGTTTAAAAAAAAAAGAAATTTGAAGGACATGTTGAGAAAAGAGCAGCTGGTTTCAACAGACACCTGGTTGCACTTTAACTTAAATTTCCAAGATGCTCTGCTCTTCAGTGTTCTTACTGCCCTTAATGCCACATTAATTGGCATGACAAAATCTCTTCCTGACTCTCTTTTTTCTGTAATGAATTCCTTCTGTATATGTAACTAATAGTAGGAAAATAAGTCTGTTCAGCTTTCAGGGTGGTGTTAAGTTTTACATGGCCATACAGCCTTGTTTGTTTAAATCTCTGTTTGAAGTATATCATTGCAAAACTTCAGTCCAGGATTACACCACCCAATGCCAGCTCTTCCTCTCACACAACTGGGTTAGCATGCAGGTTGAATTCATATTTCACCACTAAAGCAATGGCTAGGTTACAGATTAGAGATTTGGTGAGCAGCATGCAAAAGGCTTGTGGTGAAGGCTATTCTATTATGTAATGGAGAACCTCAGTTACAGGAATATTAACGTTGTTCAGGAACATGGTGAGTTGAATCATTGAATTAGATGTAGAAAAATAGTGTGGAGGGTGTTCAGGAAAAAAAGAGATCTTGCTCAATAGCATGGCAGAATTCCCTTTGATTTCTTCAAAAGCAGCCTTCAAACTTTGCTGATTTCGGCTTTGCTTGTTGATCAGGTTGAAACAAACAGATCTCACTACTGCTGCTACTTTAGGTCTTGATCTTGTTAACACTTAACTGCCTTTTTAACTTGTAAAGGTTTTATTAGGGTGCTTCTTTCAGGCTGTAGAATTATACTATGCTCAATTCATACAGCACTCATGATTCCTTTCAACCAAGTAAAATTCAAATAATTTTCTCCCACCGAGAGTAATTTCCTTCCTGTATTCTCCCTCAATTATAAACTTAGAGAGAGAGAAATATTAATGTAATTTTTAATGTTTGTCTCAAAAAAAATTGTCAGTCCCAGAATTCTTACATTTTAATACATACTCAGCAGAAGCTCACACTAAATTTAACATTAATTTCTTTTATATATTTCTGGACAACGTAAAAATGCTGTGAATTTTCTTCATCTTGCCCATGAGAAGTATTTTGCAGATGCTCTCCTGCTCTGCCTTGTATCCATCTACCATGCTTTGGCATTACTTAAAATTTATTTTAAGATCAGAATTGACCATTGTATCGTTCAAACTGCTCTCTGTGTTAGAAACCCTTAAACTTCTTCATATTGGGCCTTTATAGCTCTGGTTTCACTGAAGCATTTGGTAGCTACAACTAAAGCATGTTTATCAGAAAACACCTCAGCCTGTGTGCATATAGAGAAGGGCACAGAATCCACCCTCTCCTGCAATATTCTCCCTTGCAGCCCTGTGCCAGCCAAACCTTGACAGGTAAAGCCCATACAACCAACACTGCAGTACAGTTGCCTCCCTACAACTGCTTTGGTTCTCTTTACACATTCCAAAATTTCTTGGGCTCCCTGCCCACAGCACTGGGCTGGGACGCCTGTCACCATGAATAGTTTAAATCTTTGGTGTAAATGGTTTAAATCTCCACTCCACAGCAGCCCTTTGACTGTACAGCCATGGTATACTTTTTCTAAGGGTTGCTTTAAGTTTGCCAGCAATTAAATCCCTTTTTAACCGACTCAAACTGTTTAAAACAAATGTTGTCTGTACATCCAGCATTGGCAAGCTACTGCTGGTACTAGCTGAGGTTGCACTATGTAATTTAGTTGCATCAGCATGTGCCAAGCACTAATTACAGAAGCCTAATGAGGGACAGAGTGTGTAGGTCTGGGCTCCCACCTGACCTGCAAAGTGCCATGACACTCACCATATTTCATATTGTGACTGGCCTTCCATTGTGACTATTTACTGTTTCACCACTCTTTATGCTTCACAAATTTTTGATTTTATGATTCTCTACAGATATCTCATTAAAATATGAAATGTTAATAGACTTATTAGCATCTCCTGTGGGTGCCACCCTCTAACTGGTGATTCCCTGTGGAGAGTTGCTTTTTGGAGAGAGAGGCCAAATCTGAGATACAAATGCTTTTTATAAAATCGTAGATGTATAGATATACAATTGTCTTTTTATTAATAAGTACATGAGGACCCAAAAGGTTTACAGTTTGAAGATATCTGAGGATGAGCTGTTGATCAGAAGAATTTTCCACAGAAATTCATATTATATGAATAACATATTAACTGTTTTGCTAAAGACCATTAAGCATCACAAACGTAAAAAGATTTTGCACTTAAAAAAACAAAAAAAAAATAAAAAAAATAACCAAGCAAAAAACACCCTCCATTTAAAAATTGAAGATATTTAAATTAAGAAATTAAAACAAAGTACTGTTTTGGGCTGATTACATTCACAGCAGTGAAATCCTGTAACCTCTGAGGGAAGGTTTATTTTAGTCCCTGCTGTAATTCTGCTTTGAGTGTGAAGCAGCCGAGACTTCATCAAACTCCATCCTCTCCCTGCCAACACTGCAATTTGGATGCTGACCTGCATCATAAATTACTCCTTTGTACCTGAAGAAGTCCAGTACTTTAAACTAACTATATAGATGCCATTTGCTATTCCTTTAACTCTTCATTTTTACTTGAGCAATCAATAAAAGGATTTTATACAACAATATATGATTCTGAGCTAGGATGAAAGGGGAAAGCCAGGGCTGACATCAATTCCCTGGTGTCTTCCTTGCCTTTTTCACTGCAGTTAAGTTGACATTCATTCTGTAGACTTATATAGTTATCAAAAACTGTTGACTATTTCACTTTTGTGCACCTGGTAATTGTGCATAGATACTTCTCACAGAAGTAATTTTCATGTCAAAGATACCCTGAAAAGTTCTTCTGTCTGTCTGAACTTTAACTTCCATATGTACTACAGGCAACATAAATTAGTAGTACATCCATATTGCAAATAGAGAAGCACCTGACTCTTCCAGAAAACCATCCCTCTGTATTTTTGTAAGGTAAACTTATAGGTCAATTTACTGTATGGAAAATTACCTTGTGAGATAAATTCTGAAAGGCTGATTTCAAGTTGTTGGTACCCTCTAGACTCCTGCTGGTGTTACATATTTTGTACTCGGCAATAAAGTGTGTTTCCCTGGCTTAGGCACTGTTTGCAAAGCACTTCTGCTTGGTTTTGTTTCCACAAATATGTGGGGACCCATTTAAAAGAATTGAAGGTTACATAAATTCTTGAACTACTTCTTCCTTCAACATAAACTTGCCGCAGAATTCTTGGTATCAACTATCTCATGTAAAAAAATGGGGAATTTAGTAAGAAGCTCAGAGAAAGGAAAATCATCCTGCATTGAGTGCAGACACAAATTAAGTGTTGAGGAAAAAGAAATTACTATTTTTAGGACTTATATGGAAAAGAGGTTTTCTTGGAAGAGGGGTCAAATTATTCAATATTTTAAAAGAAATAACGTATGAAATTATTTAAACAAATGTGTAAAACATAAGTTTTTCTTGGGAAATTGTCTCACCATCTCCTATTTGCACTGCATTTGAGCAGTGGGCAAAGTGTTTACTAATCCCCATACCCTGTAGCCATTTATAACATTTCCTTTTGAGTAATTTTCTTTTCTGTGTTAAAGCTGGAAATATATATTCCCTCAATATGAATTAAAGGAACCTAGGATTAACATGACCTAGGGGCAGTAAATAACTCTGCCACCTGCACTAGAATGAAATTTCTGATGTCTTGTTTTTCATTTCTGCTACTAGTGTCTAATAAGCTATTTTTTTCAGACTATAGTGCATATGATAATATAGTCTTGTTTTATTTATGGGGTACACTGTTGTGATATCAAGAAAGCCATCTTTTTTGTGTTATTAATCAAATCCCAGGCTACACATCTCATTTCTATAGACTTGAGACCCTTTTATAGATATATTTTTTTTTCCAAAATTGTAAAGACCAATAAAAGTGTGTGAGTTTTTTCCCTGGAAGGTATAGGTACCAAAACTGAAGCCATGAGACACAGGGACAATGGAGAATGGATGGTAGCAGAATTATCCCAAATGTTCTTGTAGCAAAGAAGGAATAGTGGAACTATCATGTCATCATGAGTGTCTCCAGATGAGTTAAAAAACAATACACAAGATGGAGAAGCTTGTTTTCAGCTAAGAATGCAATTTTTTTTTTATGCTTCCAGGGATTTTTTTTTTTTTCTATTCTGTACCATGTTATTAGATGTGGAAGTTCTTGATATAATTGCTTGTGGGAAAATATCTGTACAAAAAATATGTACTGGAGTTTTCATGGCTGGGAAAGGAAAGAAGACAAGATGTGTGTGTTCTTCTAAAAGCACACTATATATCATGTAATATAACTCTGCAGTGTGTGCAGTCGTGCATGGGCAGTCTTCTTAAGATTGGCATGTGGCAATGAGTTCTCAGTCTACTCAAAAATATGTCAAAACAAGAGTCTTGATTAATATCTTGAGATAATGGGTACCTAAAGAATTAACTCTGTTACACATTATGGCCCTGATTAGTGCTTGAGTAGGAATGACACATGACTGCCAAGGCTGGTGAGATGAAGAAAATCAGATTCTTATTTCAGAGTGGATAGCTCAAAGACCCAGGTGATATACAAAAGAGAGGAAAAGAAAAGGACACAGGGAAAATGAATAGCTCTGTGGTGATCCATCATTTGTCAGATAGACTACAAAGCACCTTTGTGGAACAGAACAGGTGGGGATCTGGTGTTGACCCTGAGCCAGCAATGTGCCTTCATAGCAAAGAAGACCAATAGCAGCACCAGCAGGTTGAGGGCAGTGATCCTTCCCCTCTGCTCAGCTATGGTACACTGGGCCCAGGTCTTGACTTCCCAGAGACACATGTACTGGAGTGAACTCAGCAAAACACCCTCAGGATTATTAGGGCTTGGATTGTCTGATGTCTGAGAGAGCAGGTGATAAGTCTGGAAAAGGGGAAGGTTCAGGGTGATCTAATCAGTGTGTATAAATACCTGATGGGAGTGCTAGAAAAGACAAAGCCACATTCTTCTCAGTAGTACCCAGCCAAAGGACAGTAGGTTCAAATTGAAATACAAAAAAATTATTTTCTTTTACAGTGATGACAGTGATCTGACTCCAGGACAAGTTGCCAAGGTAGATTAAGGAGTCTCCATCCCAAAGGTATTCAAATCCTGACTGAATATTGTACAGAGGCATTCTGGATGATGTTTTCTGAGCAAGGGTTAGAACTAGATGATGTCCAGAAGTCTTGTTCAGCCTTAAAATCTCTGTGATTCAGGTGACAAATATGTTGGCTTTGGTTACATATCTGTAGGCCTTTTGAAGACAAAATTAAGGGTTTTTTTCTCGCTTTTATTTTTAAGTGTTTAGTGTTTCTGCAGCAATATGACCTCCCTTGTTGCAACAAGAGTCTTGAACGTTTTAAGATAAACTGTCAAGAGATTTAGCTTCACTATTTTACACCAATCTTACTCTACAGGCAATGTAAAAAAACTAATATCAGAACATTTTTGTCTTCTCAGAGGTGAATTAGGCTTTCTCTTCTGTTCTCTACTGATGGAATCCCAGTTAGATAATCCTTACACATCAATAAGGAAGCATGTGCAGTTAATTAACCTGTAATCTGTTAGCAGGGATTATGTGAGGGAACACAAGGGAATAGATAACACATAAAAATAGAAAAAAATCACACTTGTTGCAGCTCTCAGTTTAGAAGAGACCAGCTCTCTTGACTTTTGCTTTCTGACTTGTAACAGAAATATGGTATTCATGGTTTATTACCAAGCTTTCAAAAACAGTGATTTCACCTGAGAGGTGTCTGAACACAAAAGCAAATTGTGAGCTTCCTAAGATAAATTGATTCTTGTGAAATATCTGTGGTCTGTCAGACTTACCAGCTCTCAGGATTTCTAATTGCAAAGGAGATGAAGCAAAGTGCTGCTGACAAGCCATCTGGACAACCTGCTTAATGTAACAGACTTAAAAATGTATGGTGAAGAAGATCCTCTCCCTTTTTCAGTGGCAAACCATTGTGGGATTTTTAAGGCTTGGTTGCTGTTGGCACCACAATTATTCCTCCTCAGGCTGGATGTTGACTCAGAGGGTGGAAAGATGGTGACAATGCTGAGTTCAGATTCCATTACTGATATGAGTAGTATCTCATGGTACCATGGACAAGAAATATCAGTGTTCTTTTCCAGTCCCCCACCTACAACATAGAGTGTAGGAAAGCCTTTACTTGGGCTTTGAATTACATTCATTTCCTCATTCCCCTACTATAAACAAACAAACCAAGGAAGATACTGTTAAGTTTTCTGATTTTTTTAAGACATCAATACCTCTATTTTCTATAAGCAGCAATTGTTACCTTCAGAAATATTTTGATTTTGTTCTTATTTCGCTAATGAAAAATGGCTCCGAAATAAAGAACACACATTTGTTTGGCCTCTTTGCCACTTGCACAGCAGCAAATGCTGCTAAGTTGAGAAAGATGATGAGCTCATTGTGGTACTGAAATAGGAAGAAATCAGCCCTTTACCCATAGTTATCACTTTTCTTTTGCCCTGGCCACAGTTACACTCTGCACCTCTGTCCAGCACACACTCAGCAGGATGCTGGTATTCAGGCTCCATTAGGTTATTGACACATCCTGTTCCTCAGGAACCTCCTGGGATCAGAGTAATTGAGCTCAACAGTTGAGTCTCTATAGAAATATCCCTGACCTTTTGCCTTGCAGTCAGTGGGGTGACCATATGTGAATGCCAATTAAGAAGCCATAGGCATTTGGACTCAGGGAAATGGGTCAAGCATAGCTTTGAGGTTATATAATCCTTTCCCTATTAGCTTGTGAAAGCTGTAAGTGTAGAACCATTCCTTTCTCACCTTCCCTTCACTAATGCATTTTTATTCATATTTGAAATATGTATCCTTTTTTTGCAAAAGCAGATCATCCTAATGAGCTACTTTCAAATCCATCAGTGCAATATTTACTCTTCTGGAAGATTTATTATGGTAACAGCAAGAAAAACATTGTGAAAATAGGGATCTTTCTCCTTCCTCCTGAGAAGGAAAATGAGAAGATGAGTGCACTGAGGGTGATGGTAAGATTGAAATGAACACCTGCTTACAGTTCTGCTTAGTTCATATGCTTCCTTAAGGTGAGCCTGCTTTCTAAATTGCAGCTGATAGATTTTCTGAATTAAGTGGGCACATTTCAGTTGTATCAAGCAAGAAAGCACAGTGGCAGACGTGGAACCAGGTGAGCAGGCTGAGGAAATGAGGAAGGAGAGTTCCCCATCTATAAACAACAGCACCTGCTCAAGCAGTAGGACTGAAGCTTGTGCTGCACAGAGTAACTCCTGTGCCAAGCCTGTGGATTTGCCCAGAGGAACTGCTGCTATCCATAGGGGCCAGCAGCAACACAGCTTTAGTGGTTTTTATTTCATTTACTGAAGCTTAGTCAGCTTTGCTCTAGGAGTCTATGAGGGCCCACTTACACATTTCCATCCTGCATTATTTTGGGACATATCACCTCAAGTTTTAAATAATACATGAGTAAGATCAGATTGTTTTGTTGTATTGCTGGTATGGTGAGGGTTTTCTGGTAAAATGAAAAATGGTATGAAAAGAAATTAATATTAATCTCTCTGGCCTCTGCTCTTGTGTTATGAGTGCAATGTACAGGGAGGGGTTGAAAAGGCAAAGATTTCTCTAGAAAACCTAGGAGAAGAATGTTATGGTAAACAATAAACTAATGAAAATGGAATAGTTCAACTAATGCATCACACAGTAACACAGACAAAAGAGTCTGCTGAAATATTAATGATGAAGAGAAGTCTCAAAAAAATATGCTGCAAGGAATTAAGGGAGCAGAAAGAGTTGTGTGAGGGGAATTCAGAGGATGTGAATGGCCTGACACTGAACATAGAGAAGGCTTCATTAGAAGGAAGCAAGTAAGAAAATGGAAATGAAGGGTGAGCAAAGAGAATCTTTTCACAAAAAGGTGATGCAAATCATTACCAGATAATGGGAGTTGATCTTTATGGGAGAACTTTAGAGTATCTGAGGAAACTTGAGCATGCCAGTTTTTGGAAACTAGGGGTAAAGGTGAAGGGAGGTCAGGAAGCCTTATTTTCAATGTGGGAAAAGCCCATTATTGATGAAATTACACATCCCACAGAGATATGATTTCTTGACTTTTGGCTGCAGATAAGTCTTGGAGTCTGTGAAGGATTTCAGTGCTCACAGAATGTTTGGGTCAGAAAGGACCTCTGGAGACCATGTAGCCCAACCCCCTGCTAAAGCAGGTTCACTTGGAGCAGGCTGCACATATTCCCATCCTGGAAGGTCTTGAATACCTCCAGAGAAGGAGGCTCCACAGCCTCCCTGTGCAGCCTGTTCCAGTGCCCTGCCACCCACAGAGTAAAGAAGTTTTTCCTCATTTTCAGATGGGACTTCCTGTGCTTCAGATTGTGGCTGTTATCCCTTGTCTGGCAATAACTCAAATTTGTTCACAGGCTGCTGGTCTGACACAATTCTGAAGCAGTGTATTTCTGTTGTATAATCTGTCATACAGTCCTCTGAAAAGCTGCACTATCAGGGAATTTTCAGTTTGGAGTTAATGAATAAAGAATTTACTTTGATAATGTATCATTTTGCTCATACTAAGAAACTTCTGAAAGCATACAGTAATGCTTAGCTTGCCAGGAGAGGCTATTTCACTAATTGAGAAATCTCATTTCAGAGGTAAATTCATGCCAGACCATTACTGCAATATTATACTCAGAGCACGTATGGGAGTGATTATATTTTAATCTCTGGTCTTGATGGGGGTCTGCTTCCTACAGCCTTTCAGTTTTAATTCCAGCTTGGAAAACATACAGGATCCCTGTAGAGTGACATTTATGCTCTTGTTTAACTTCTTGTCCTTGAGGCTGGCAGCTTGAGTAACACTGTTTCCCTAACCTGACATCTCCCTAAGAAAAAACCCTGAGTTCTGCCCCAGGAGCAGAGAGGAAACATGATGCCCTGTACACAGCAGTATTCTGGCTGCTGGTACACTTACAAATGAGGGGAGCAGAAAACCCTGCATTATCTATGCTTCAGTGGTTTGCTAAATTTGTTTTTCCCCCCCTGTGGGGTCAAGTAAGTTTTATCTGGTTTTGTAATTTATAAGTATTATGACTAACACATATTTATAGGGTCTTTGGGCTATGCTTGGGGAAATGGACCTGTGTTTTAAGGATGGGCTTGGCAAATGAGGACTGAGGCAGAGTCCCCATTAATTTTGAGATTGCACCACTTTCTCCTGTGTATGGATGCTGGGGTACAGAATGGTTAAAGGACTTGTACAGGATATTGTTTTTATTTTCAAACACAGCCACAAATCACTTCCAAAAACCGTATGTACAAGTGATATTGGCCACAGTACTGAGAATGGCAGGCCCCCAGGTATGAGTTTTTCTCAGGGGAGAAAAGTCCACAGGATGTCACTGACATCATTATGAGATAGATGACACAGTAAAAGATGAAGGTGTGTCAAGTTGTGCCAAGTTTTAGGCTTGTGATGATATTTAATACTACACTTTTGATTTTCAGAGAAGTTGTGGATACCCCACCCCAAGAGTGTTCAAGGCCAAGTTGGATGGGGCCTTGAGCAACCTGGTCTAATGGAAGGCATCCCTGCTTGTAGCAAAGGGATGGGAACTAGATTATGTTTAAAGTCCTTGCCAGCCCAAGGCATTCTATGATCTGAAATGGAATAGAGAGTCCTGGATGCAGACAAAGTCTACACATTAGGATCTACATACATGTTGTGATGATGGGTGGGGTGAGAGGCAGAGAAAGTCTTCATTTTGTGTATGCACTGCTCAGTAATCGAAGCACCAAATTATGAAGTGTTTTGGTCACAAATTAGAAACATAGCCCTGTGTCAGCTTCTATGAAAGGCAAAATAAGAGCAATAAGCAAAATAAAAGACAACAGGGAAAGAGTGAACAACTCAGATGTCAGTTTAGCAGGAATCAGTTAATGGTGGGAACAAGCGACATTTTTTAAATGACAGTGCTTTCTCCCAGTTTTA
>VZRX01004496.1:131202-177383 GCA_013398075.1 Notiomystis cincta | reverse complement strand
CGGCAGCCGAAGGTCCGAGGCGGCGCCTGAGGGAGCCTTGGAGCCAGCTCGGGCTGGAGCCTGAGGAAAAGCCGCTCGACCCGGGGCCCGGACCGGGCAGGAGGACACTCACTGCCCGGGCTGCCGCCGCAGCGCCTCAGGAGCCCTGGCGGCGCCCGGCAGCCTCGCAACGTTCCCAGAAGTTCCCGCCCCTCCCTGAGGGGAAGCCCGAGCGCCGGCTGAGTTCGTGAGGGGAAAAATCCGTGCGTTTGGAATAATTTGCCCCACAGACCTTGTTCTGTAATGCACCCACCAAAAAAAAGGCACCAAAAAGCCCAAACCACAATTTTAAGCCAGGAATACCAAGATAATCTGCAATGTGCAGAAAGGTTAGAACACAGATGTCACCTACCACAAACTTCTTATGCTTTTACATGCTCAGAGTGCATCAGAATGTCACTCAGGGGACAGCGGTTTTGTTAATTTATGAATTATTCCTATTAATTATTCTTAATAATGAATTCATTATTAGTTATGTCGCTGAGGTGAGCAAACAGTGCGATCACGGAGATTTGATCACATCGACAGTGAGACAGATACTTTATATTCATTTAATCCCACATATACCTGTCCCACATCACCTTAAACTCATCTGCCATCTGGAATAAACAATTTAAATCTGGCAAGTAATTAAGAAAAAACTTTAATAATTTACTGCTATTTTGATACTGCTTGTTTACCGAAGTTTTCTGTCCAAGCTGCATTTATTGGAAACAGATTCGCTGGGAGAACAGTCCAAGCAATAAGTTTTCTTTTGTGCCAACATGTTTCTTATCTTTTTTGCAAGACAGGAAAGAGAGAAATAAAATTATCAGAAACTGGGGATTTGGCTGGGCAAAAGGACTGTTAACTTTATCCAGATTTACAATTTATTGGTACAGTTTTATTTGGTACAAAAATACATTAGGTGGCAAAGCCTGAATGTTCCCCATGTTCTCCTGAATTCAAATTCACTTTCTTGCTGACAAACAGACAATTGTTTGGAATGTTTTCTATGTAATTATTACTCATTACAATTGGTATTCTCACACTCACCAAAATGAGAAGTGAATATTTCATCACTGTCATGGACTAACAAACTATGGCCATACCACTGTAACAGGAAAAGGATACTGGAGCTTGGATTTCATTCAAGATACTGGGCAGCAGACAAAATTAATATTTAACATCATGAAAAAAAGCAAAGTATGGTTCATTTATTAAGAAAGATTTGCACTTTGTTTCCCTCTTCATTAAATTTTCTCTCTTTTTTTTTTTTTTAATTCCACTGCTGGAAATTCAAATGAAAACCCCAAAAGAAACCCCCAAAAAAGCCCAGCCCAGTGTAGACACCTGCAGCTATTTAGTATAAAAACTTGAGCCTGCCAAATGTTTTTAAAGTGCATCCTTAGTACACCTTTTTCTTGTAAAATGAAATTAATGTGCTGTAATGTTAACTTGATTTTGGTATATTACATTTAATTGATGATTATCAAAGCTTCCAGGAGAGCAGCAGTAGTTTTTGAGCCTTTTCTAGCAGCCTCTGCCACACTGAAATAAACATTAAATATCTCCCTGGGGCATTATTTCGTGTTTTTATGCTGTATGGGCCCTACTGATATTTATCCTGTGGTTGATAATAAAAGTAGGGGTTTTATTTAGGAGTACCTTAAGCAGCTCCCTTTTGGCCCCCTCCTCTCCAGCTCACTGAGTGTGCTGGTGTAGCAGAGAGCTCTTCTACATTGGAGTTTTCCAAGTTCCTTGAGGGAATTAGTTATGATCCACTTAATCTTAAGCCACTTATTTCTTTTGGCCAGGGTCCATCTGTAGCTGATCACCCAATTCTATCCATCCCCATCCTGCAGCTCAGTAAATATCTCATTTTAAGTGCTACAGACACCAGTAAAAAAATTAATGTGGGGCTATTTTAAGGAATGGTGAACATGGAACATCTGCCCTAGAAAGAGGCAGTGATGGTTTTCCATGCACTCCTCCACTGGATGGCTTCTTATGGCTCTGGTTTTTCCTGGGCTTAAGTTTATATGCTAAATAAGATTAAAATGAGCCCCTTACATGGTTTTGGTATAAAGGTCTACACACTTACTGCTTTATTCATTATAATTTTATTTTTAAGTGTAACCCATTGTACAGATCTAGCTCCATAAAAGCAGCCAAATAAAGCATTTAAATTAAAAACAGACCCAACAAACAAACAAACAGGCTGACAGTGATTTATTTCCCCCCTTTTTTCCAGCATTGCCAATAAGGACAATGGTGATAAGAAATTGTACTTACAGCTATTCCAGGAAAGATTCCCAGTAGTGTTCCAGCCATACCACCGTGCCCAGGTGGGGCACCCCATTTCTGGCTTTATTGCAAACTGTGAAAAACAATTATGGCATCATTAAATAGCCCTGGGAGCCCTGGGGTGCTGCACCTGAGCAAGTAACTTCTTTAGAACTGATAAATTTGTTTTAGCAGGGTACAGATCTCTCATCCTCACTTTCTAAAGAAGCCTTAGGAGTATCCATTGAAATTGCATGACTTTGAACCAACTTATTTTCTGCTTTACTTGGTTTTGTCTCCTTATTCTTGTCATGTTTAGCCCTACTTTAATTTAATTTCCTGCTGTACCTCCTGTGATGGCTTTGAGATGCTGCTGGATTTCCTTAGCCAGGATAACTCCAGTGTCTCAGTGTTCTTCAGAAAATCACCCGGATGAACTTTGCAATCACAATGTCTCTGGTGGGTGGCTGTAATCTTTGATTGGAGTGAAATAAGAAGCAGGGCTGATTGCATTTAACAAATTGCCCATCTGCCTCCTGGGCCTTGTTGGGGCACCTGTGTCTCATCCTATTTTAGGGTAGCAGCAGACTGGCTTCCTTTCTTTCCCAGGCTCCTGAGGGCTCTGTGCTGCTGTGCTCCCCGAGCAGGAGGTGTGAAATTGCAGCACTCTGTGTGCCCTGAGAATGGAGGGTGGATTCAAGCAGAAGATGTCGGTGACTAAACTCCTGCCTGTGCTCATCCCAAGCCTTCCTGTCCTGCTGGGTAAGTTGGAGAACTCCACAACCATTTCTCTTACAGTAGTGCTTGAGCATATGAGAAACAGTGGCAGATGTAAATTTCCTTTTCCTAAACCAGTGCTGTGTTTTCTAAGATGAGCTGGTTGTGTTGCTTTTTCTTTTTTTTTTTTTTTTTTAAATTTTGGATTAGTAAGGTAGATGGTTGGACAATTGTCAGAGGAAATTTTATTTTCTAGGAGACTTATTTGGATGTGTCAGTAGTCAAAGTGCATGTATCTCTAAAGTCTGTTTCATGCCTACAGTTTAACAGACATATAAGTTTTTTTTTTGTGTTGAGGGAGAAACTTCTAAGCAATTTGAGTCCTGGTTTTCGTTGCTGTAAAGTCTAAGGTTGCATTAATGTGTATTTCCATATAATGAAAGGAAAAATATTCCCTCTAACTAACTCTCTCCTCTTAAGAGAGTTATCTTTGTATTTTATACCTCTTTACTGAGCCTTCTCTTTCACCAACTCTCCAGGAAACAGGAATATTCCAGGTCAGTGGGACAGGTTCCATGTGGAGGTTCTGCTTGTGTGGTTTTACTTACTGAACACCTATACCTGTTTGTTGTAGCATGTAAGATTCTGAAAATGTTTCTTTTATTTGCACAGTGTCTATGAAGGAAATGTGCATTATTTGAAGTGGTAAACATATTTTGGCAGTGGGTGTTGAGCTGGGGGTGAGATGTGTGCTGGGGGCTGCTCCTGGCATTGGACACAGGAAGAAATTAGTAGATGGGCTTGGAACACTGGCTTCAGCCGAAGAGCAGAGCCATGAGCAACCACAGTGAGAGTTACTTTTCTTCAGCTAGGTCCCTGAGTAACAATTCCTTCAAGGCAGTGTGACACATCACATTTTAATTCCAGAGTCTATCCCTGTGCTGGATTAACTCCAGAGTCTATCCCGTGGCTGAGGGGGAATTCTCACCATGCCCTGGCTTTTCTCTGCTACAGAAATTGCGAATACCGCACCCTCGTTGGCAGGAAGCTCTCTGGACAGAGGAAAACCCCAAAATGCGAGATTTGGGGTGTCCTTCTTTAGAACAACCCTGCGCCACGCGGTGGCACTGGCGAGCTGAGCACGGGCCGTGCTGCGCCCGGCGCGGTCCGTGCGCTCCTCGGGCTGTTTCCTGGTGGAGCCTGCAGGGCGCAGCTTCTGCCCACGCAACCCCTCCGTGGCTCGCTCGCAAACTTCCAAGGATAGCCTGAATATTAATGGAATAATAGAAAACAACAGCTTGGTTTTCACTTCGGTTCTTAATTTGCGTGGGTGAGTGATTTGCACAGAAAGGATTTTTTTTATTTGAAGCGAAGACATAGATCTACAGATACAGTAATTTTTTCAGAATTTACTATGGAGAGTGCTCTTCCCTTTCTGTGTGCAGCAGGAGTGGAGAGAGGCTGAAAAGACCCTAAATTCATGGATTGAAGATAGAGACCTAGAGGTGTGGTTTTTAAGCCTTTTCAGGCATTTCTGTGAACTCTGATCTGTGCCCTTAACAAAGGAGTTGAGCAAAGCTAAATGCAAGAGAACTTTGCATGTGTGGGACAATGTTTAGATTCCTGTTTTCTAAACTGAACTAGCACCACTTCTATCACTACAAATGACTTTGACCTGTAGTGTAAAAAATGTAAGTGACCATCATGTGTAATGCAAAAAGCTCCCTGAGATGTGTGCTTCCTCTCCAGTCAGTTTTTGGGTGCCCAAGCTAAAATGTGTGTACTCTAGAAAACACTCCAAAAATCCCGTTTGAGGGCTGAGCACTGCTCAGGGCTCCTCTCTGTAGCACCCTGAGAGGCTGTGAAGAGCCAAAGCTCTAATTTTAAATGCTTCTGATGGGAATTATGGTACACACCAAGGAGTACAAGAAGGCTGGAAATGACCCAAGGCCCAAAATTCCTTCAGTGATTGAAGGGCAAAGTGTGATTGATCTGTGATGTGTTGGGTGATGGCACAACATTGGTCCAAAAAGGGAGTTTGGAACTCTTCAAATCCCAAGTTGAAATGCTACTTGTGATTGCTCAGCTGTGGATGTGACATTTTGAAATAGCTATTTAATGGTTACTTGGGCTTTTTTTTTTAAACTTAGTGTGCTAATTTTAAGAGGCATTTTCAAGTAAGAGAAGTAAAAACAGGACAGTGATTCATAGAGCCTCTTTAACAAAGAACAAAGCTCTGGAAGCCTCCCAGCTGCTGAAGGTGCCAAACAGAAAAGTCCAGGTAGTGGAAAAGAAATGAAAGGTTTGCCTAACCACAACTTGTCCATCATTAAAGCATCTCAGCCACTGAATCCTTTTTGTCTTTGCTCTCTGAGAAACTCCAGGAGAAAAGCCTCTGAAATCTTGTTAAAAGTTGGATGCTGATGAAGTCTGAACTTGCAGCAGCGCTGAGTGTGGTGGACAGCACACTTGAAATAAAACAGCAGCCTCAGAGTCCTGTGGATCATGGCTGTTCCCCTTTGGCATGATGCTTTGCATTTTTCTCCTCAATTTCAAAGCAGAACTATAAATAGGAGTTGGGAACTGTGTGGATGTGGTGATTGATACTTTTTTTTTTTTTTTTGGATGCTCTCACCCACTTGCCTTATAAAGGAGGTCTAAGCTTAAATTAAGAGCCAATGATGGAGCAGTTTGTCAGCCCATGCCATGTCCATGATCCATTTCTTGTGTGTTTGGCTCTGTCCTCTTGCTGTGATAAATGTCACTGCTTTTATCAGGACTGGGTCAAGCTCTTTGTATGGAGCTTTAAAATTTTACCATGAATGCAAATACTTATTTCTTCAAAATGACTCCTTGGAATCTCTAAATGTTTGCATTCATTTTTTTTTAAAATTTTTGCTTGGGAAGAAAATCTGTATTATTTTTAGGGGTATGTAGTAAGAGCTACACCTTGATATGGGTCCTCCTGATGAGAGGAGATATGACATATAAAATGAAGGGTGAAAACAGCAATAAAAAGTTTCTGAGGCTGATAAAAATATGATTTATAGTCAGGACCCAGTTATAAATCCCATCAGCACTTACTGTAGCTATACTTACACAGTGCTACCTTGTTGAAAGAAAACTTAGTAAAGAATTCAGTGTGGTGTTTAATTCATACAGTTACCTGCACAAGTTGCAACTGGCTTGAAAAATGCCAGTGTTAGTAAAAGTAGGAGAAGAGTGAGAATTGTTTATATTAACAGGGGTATCTGCCTTTTAAAACTAAGTATACTCAACCCTGTTTTGGGGTCTGAAATGTGCAGAATGTGTAAAATTTTTATAGGGTGGTAGCAGCTGCTCCCAGTAACAGGTATTCCCTCCACAGCTGGTAACAGTTCAATGATTCAGCTGCAACCTTTGATTTATTTTATTGTCTCATAACTTCATACTCTGTGTTTGGCCTTGATCTTATTTCAGATGCTGTCTTCAGAGCATCCCAAACCTGATCTTTATAAGTTGTTTGTAAGTTTTTGTGAGGTGGGTGTAAAGAGCATCTGAAGGGAGCCAGGAGTTTCTCAGTGGTACACCCTGATTTTTAGCTGTGTCACTGGAATGATCTTTATCAACAAGTCCCAGCATATTATTCCTAGGACAGGTGATACTTTATCCTTCTAGCTTCAGAGGCTCTACCACAGTTCTGAAAAAAACCAGTTAATGAATGATTTTTTTTATTTGTTACTGTTGTTTTCAGGATACTAAAATGATTGTGTGTACAGGCAAGTAGAAGCATAAAGCCAGGGCAGCAATATCCAGTGTATTGTTAACTATGGGGTTCTTTTGCTAAATCTTTTTTCAATGACTTTTTTCCTCTAGGGTTATACCTATTTTCCAATTCCAAGCAGTTGTTGAGTAGTTTCTACTTGTGAAATCCTCAAGCAGATGTAACTCTGCTCCTGCTGTGAGCAACAAAAAAATCTCTCATCTGTAAATCTTATATTTTCTTCCTGACCCTGATACTTCTGAGAGCAGTGGCACATGGTCAGCTGGACTTGCACAGCAATTTCTACTATAACAGGGGTACAGTGCAAGATGCTGATGAGCACCAGCAAATTCACATCCCCTAAGGAGGCTGTGCAAAATAAAGCAATGCCAAGAAAATCCTCTCTTCATCTGCTTTGTGCTCTGAAAAGGAGTTTGACTTGCCATGCCACAAAATTTTGAGGCCAGGGCTGATTTTTTAACCCTGGGAAGAATTTGAAGCCTCTGAGGTTTGTGAGCTTCTTGCCCTGAGTGGCTGAGCTGGAATAAAACCCAATTTCTTGGCTGACTCTGCAAGGTTTAGGGATTGTTGGCTTCTGCATTGGGATCTCTGGCCAGGGCTGGCCCTGAACACCAGTGGCCTTGGTTACATGCAAGAGGGAATATGCTTTTGAGGATTGCAGTAAAATACTGCTGAGGGTGCTTTTGTGGCAATTTGGGGTCTGTTCAGCGCCTGCTTTTAACTGGGTGGGAGTCAATTGATGTTTCCTGCCCATGGCACCTCCTAGGCTGACCCTTGGACTTGACATGGCCATGCTGCAGTTCCTGAGGGGAGCCCACCTGTGTCCCCTGGGTGGTGTTGCAGAAGGAGGGGGTGGGACACCCTGTGTGCTCACTTGTGCTGGTTTTGCTCAACACTGGGCAAATGTCAGAGCAAAGCCTTGCACAGATTTATTCTCATTCATAGAAATGTGCAAATCTTGGCTGCAAATTTAGGAGCGCAAATGTTTGAGGGAAGGAAAATGAAGGATTAGTGCACACTCATGTTGTAACTGTGCCTCCAAATGGAGTTAATTATGGATATGCTTCCTCAGCCCTCCTGCTCCCCACAGGTTTTCCTTGACTAAATGAATTGTGAATCCTGTTCCTGTTGTCCGAGTTAAGTGGAGTGAAACCTGCCCTAAGTAATACTGGGGGGAAGTTTCAGTTGTAATTTTTTTATGATGAGCTTTGCCATTTAACATCATTAAACTCAGTTATCACAATTAAGTTTGCTCTAGGGGTTTTTTTGGTGCTTTTATTGGAGGTTTTATTTAGTTATTTTACTTCAGTTCCTGAATAGAGAGTTTTAATGTTCCTGGTTTTGTCAACCTTCTAAAAAACCTTCAGCTTAAAAAAAAAATTCGATTTCTGAGAGCTTCCCAAATCAGAGAAACAGCACTCTTGATTTCATCATGAAGAGTCTGGAGTTGTTAGTGATTAAACTAATGACCTATATAATTATAGCACAGGTTGAGGTGCAGAGGTTTTGAAATCCAGTTGCTGTAAAGTCAGTGCTTTCTGCCCTGCTGTTCCAGAGACTCTTTCCATGCAGGAATTGATTACATTTGCAAAATTTTCTTGTAAAATCCTTTCCCTTGTAAATATATTCTTTCCACACATCCAATGCTGATTCAGTTAGAAATGGGTTTGCATTTAGAGGAAACTTTTTCCCTTGTTCCGGGTAGAGCCTTTCTCACAGGTCCCAGACTGGATCTGGTAGGCAAAATCTGTGTACAACTCTTGCCATGGTGATTCCTGGTCTCCAATCCTTGTTGTCTCTGGATCATGGCAAACAGATGGTGTTCAAGTTTTATTTGAATATCTGACTGCATTGGAAATGAGGTGAAATGAATTCAGCCATCACTAATAGTAACAGTGCCAAACCCTCAGGAAGTTTCTTTCCTCTTCTGCTTTTCCATGCTCTTCTTTATAACTCTGTTACACAACTGTTTCATCTGAATGGTTTAACCAATGGTTTTGGAGGTGCATCTACAAAATTTTTTGGTGTTTTGTGAGTTGAATCACAATGATCGTGGTTTCTGTGCACACAAGTGTTCCTTTAGCTCTGTCCATCTTGGTGTGTACAGAAATTGGATTTAATGCTGGAAAAAAATCTCCATGAAGTAGAGTTACTGTTCTAGCAAGACAAATGCAGCATTTTAATTGCATTTATAATTTGAGCCCAAGCAGTTGTGTATTAGTAACTGTTTTCCTCACAGCAGTAACCAGCAACAACCACAGGCATTGAGCTTTGTTTGATCTAATTTTTGGAAAAATTGTTTAGCAATCACTGCTAATAGCTGGCTGATACTTGCATAGCATCCAAGTTCAACTGTACATTTGCCTTTCACAGGGCAGACTTGCAAACATGATCTGGCACCCAAACAGGCCTGTGCTAGACTAAAATTATTCATGTGTAGCTGGATAAGTAAACAAATAAGGAATTTGGAGACTTTCAAGATTATTGAATATTTTTAATTGGGTATCTGCCTTTTTAACTTGGAACCACGCAGAATGGTCTTGAAACCAAGCTTTTAGGTTTCAAACAGTGTTTATTTGTTTCTAGATTTGGTATTTGTGATTAATTAATGGATTTCATGAGCTCAGAACTGTCTTAAGAAGGGGAAACTCTTCTCCAGGACGATGGATATATCCAAGCAAATAGGTCCTGTCCACTTTGCTGTTGATCTTTGTGGCACTGATGGTTTTGTCCTGGTCTTCAGTGAAATATTATTCCCTCGATGTCTCAAAATCCCAGAAAAGGTGTGTGAGCCCTTAAATGGAAACAAGTGCCTTTGTGAAGGGTGATGTGAGGTGAAAAGGGGAAGTGGCAGCACAGGGGCTGTGCCGGCTCCTGAGCTGCAGAGCATAGAAAATGCTCCAAATATCAGATGTGTAAGTTGAAATTGCCTCAAGGCAGCTTAATCTTATAGGGGAGGAATTGGCATGGTGCATAAACCAAGCAGAAATGGGCCTTGGCAGCCGTGGAGCAGCAGCAGCAGCTCCGGGACAAGTTGTTCTGAACACTTTATCGCTTGTGGGGCTCACTCTTGCAGCACTGCTGACCTGGGCAATGTCTCCTGGTTTGATCTTGGACTGATATCTCCCTCAGCCGGGCCATCCTGTGCCTTATCCCAGCCTGAGGCAGCTTTCCAGGGAAATCCTCCTTGCTGCCTGGGATTTGCAGTGCTGGGGAGTGCTGCAAAACCACCCTGGAGTGGTGCAGGAGGTGGCTGAAGCAGCCTTGGAGCCGCAAAGGGGAAGAAAACAGTGTCATGGAAATAATTCTTTCTCAAACATAGGCCATTCCCTGCCTTTTTTGGAGATGAGGTGGGCAGGTTCTGCAGCATCTTCATGTTCAAATCCACTTGGGCAGTTCATTTCTGCTCTGCTATTGCTCTGTGCTGGGTTATTTGGGCAGATTTAAAAGCTTTTTTGTTGTTCTTCTGGATAGTTTTTGGCATTGGGAAAACCTGTAGCTCTTGCAAAACGTTCAGCATCCCTGAGCTTAAACACTATCGTAACATCAGACCTCACTGGATTTTGGCTTGAGGCTTGCATCCGGAAGTATTAAAATGCTTGTGTGAGACAGGAATGTTACCCTCGATATAAATTTCCACTTAAAACCCTCGACTTGTCGTTTCTCCACATTATTCCCCCTTGTTTGTCTCACCCTGATTTCTTTTTACTGCTGTTTCTGCTTGGCAAACACCGCTCTGGTCCTAGCTGCATGTCAGCTTTCGAGGGAGCTCCTGCAGGGCAAGGAGGCTTTAAAAATTAACAAAAATTAATATTTTAGGCTGCCTGTGGGCTCTTTAAGGATATATGCTTGTCAGTGCCTGGTGAAGGAAATGTGTGAGCAGTGGGTTGAGGATGATGTGGGGAGAACCCCACAGACTTCTCCCAGTGCCTGGCTGGCCACAGCTGTGGCTTTTCCCTCAGGGATGGGGCACCCTGTCCTGTGCCTGTGCTCTCCTGGTGTTGCTGTGCTGGGTGGGATGGCATTTACACCTCTAAAGCCTCCTGAGCTCTGCACTGGCGAAGGGCTGTGTGGTTGTTGGCTCCAGCCTCGGTGCTGCAGGGCATGATTTCAACCATGTCTATGGAGACCAATTTTCAACATCAAAACAAACCAGCGTAAGTGGAATTTATATTACCTTTTAAAAACGCGAGTCAACAGAGCTGAGGGCTCTGCTTCGAGGAAGCCTCTTGGGTTTGTTCAGGGAATTACTACAAATATTTTACGTCCTTTTGGAGACTCCAGGCAACTTCAGGAAGCTTCTGCTGAGCCCAGGTTAAATAGCTGATCAGAGAGGGTTTGGGGCCTGAGGTGTGACACAGCACCCCTTCATCACCAAATACCTTCCGCTGCTTGAAAGCTCTTTCTAATTTTCAAGGCAAGGCTGATCACTGTAAATTTCTAGGAAGTATTCTTTCCTTCCTTGAAGTGCAGTATTTTCATTTTGGTGATGGTGATCAGGAGCAAAAGCCTTGATCCCAAGTGTCTGAGAGTGTGCAAATGTGGGCGATCCAAGAGGTAAAGAAATATTCTGTTGTGCAGAGCTAAAAAATATCCCTGCAGCAGTGTAACAGCAGTGGAAGGCTTAAATTCAAATAAGAAAATGCTGTGGTGGAAGATGCATTATGATGCTGCCCAAAGCCCATTGAAGAGGCAGAGTAAAGAATGGCTGGGAGTGTTCCTCCCTCTTCCAAAATGTGCTTGAACACTCAGTGCTCAGATTCAAAACAATCTTGTAAACTCAGTAATAGAGGCTAAAAACCAGAATCTGGAAATTTTATGAGTATGTTTTGGTTTTTTCCTGAGCTGGTTAATGCTTATCCCAGTCTGGGGAAGAGAAACATACCAAGCTACTGGACTTAACTTTTGCAAAAAGCCTGGTTTAGGGATTTTGGCCTAGGTACAAACATCAAATTATGACAAGATGAATAGTGACTTAAGTGCTTTCTTTAGTGCCAACAAACTGCCAGCTTAGAGACGTGTTTCCATTACCTGAGTACCTGCAGGTGGGTGGATTTGGGTGGGATGTTGGTACTGAGTGGATCCTCATTTCTTTATGTATCATACACCTGTAGCAGGTATGTGTGAGTAATCCCTCTGGAGAGCTTTATCTGTGAGTGTGGTGCCTCTCCAGATTTCCTTTACGTTTGTATGCAAACAATCTTTGTGCAAAGCAGAAAGTGAAGCTTCACAGGAATGTCATTATGGCCTCTAAGGGGCTGTCATCCCAGAAAATGGGGGTAACAAATTTTTGAAACGAGTAAGGAAACTTATTCCTGCAAAATGTTGACTTGTGTTAGAGCTGGGTAGTTTTCAGCCTGGTATGGGTGATTGTCCATGAAATTTCTGTGCTTGATTGAAGATATTTGCTGTATAATTCAGATCTTCCTTCCTCAGCATACCAGAGCAGAGGCAGAAATCTCCTGACCCCATTAAAGTTTCATGTTACTATTTTGATCCTCGTGATTCAGTTTTTAGTACAAAATCACAGGCCTTGCAGGGAGTGCTTGGCGTGTTGGTTCATGTTCCTCTGCCTACCTGCCTCTGCCAGCTTGTAGAGCTCTCCTGAAACAAAAAAGCCCTGCAAAATATTGGGGGGCAGTCTCTGGACTGGACCTAGTTTGCAAAATTGTCTGAAACCAGGTTTATTTTGAGAAGAGCGCAGCAAATGCAAATCTGAGTTTTAGTCACTCTAGGATCAATTCACGCTTAGTAAGTGTGTGCAGAAACAGCTTTCCTGGAAACACCATTATCTGCAGTGATCTTTGGGCTGCTGCCTTCCCCCAGGCAGTGCCTTTAAACTGGGCAGAAGTGAAATGTTTCTCCCTTGAAGGTGACTTTTTTTGCAAACATTTGCTGCTGGCTGGGTTGGCTTTGATGCAGTTGTGGCCACTGCTGAGCTGGGTGTGATATTTGGGCACCGAACACGGTGCTGGCAGCAACTACACAAAAACCTCACTAATGCAGGCAATGGATGCAGCACCAATGTGCTCTGTGCAGGCTGCCTCCCTTCTTCTTTTGGTGGGATTTCCAGGTTTTGGGCATTTGGCATCAGAAGAGCCAGTGCTGACGGCAGAGCTCCTGGCAAGGGCGTGCAACAGCCTCGGAGCTGCCAATGGCAAACTGGAAATGCTTCCCCTGTGCCCGTGGGTGCCAGGGGAACAACTCCTGTCCAGGACAGCCACGTATTTAATGGCTCTTGGGAGGCTTCCTGTGAGGGTGTGCAGTTAAATCTTAGCCTGGTCTGGGCTTTAACATTCCCAGCATCCTGCTGTAAGAGGGGGACAGGACCCAAGCTCCAAGCTGTGTTTATGCTGTAGTGCATTTGCACAAGTGTGCAAAGGTTCAGCTTCATTCCTTGCTCTGATCCCCAGTTATTTCTGATGCTGGATTAGCTTTCTGGAGTTGTGGTTTCCTCTTTGAATGGTCTGCCATAACCCTGATGCTCTCCTGGGAGGTGGTGGTCAGTCCAGAGGCCTTTGGTGTTCAAATAAAGCTAGGATAACTTCCTCCATGTGCATCAGTTTACATTTATCCCCCTTGGTTTTATTTGGCATTTCCTGCTCAATATTCAGAGCACTGTAAGGGCTTTGTTTTCCAGAGGATGCTCATCTTTACCTGAACAACTGGATATCATTAGCAAAATGTTCTGTTCCCCTTCTTTTATCCACTTCTTACTCTGAGGCAGGTCCTTTGATATGTTGCCTGTCTGGCACAGTGCTGTCATGTCAAATTCCTCCTCCAGGCATGCAATAGAGAGGTTCACTTCATTTTTTTTTTTTGCCGTGGCATTATTGTTTTTTACTTTTCCCCCTAATGTGTGGGTCCCCCCTTGGCCCCATCAGGCTCCTGGGACGTTGCTTTTGCTGTGATTTGGAGAGGCTCGATTTGCCAGTGCAGGCATTTGCAAGCTGCTCCTTTGGCCTGCCCTGTTTGTTTTCACGTGTGACCTTCCAGAGCTCAGGAACATTTCCATTTGCCTTGTTCATGTACAGCCTCAGCTTCTCAGAGAATGACTTATTGATTTTAATAATGCCTTTTACCCTGCTGTTTTGGTATGTTGGCTTCCCCTCTGCAGCCCTTGCTCTGAGCTTCCAAAATTTGTTTGTTTTCCTAGTTTCCATGCCGCCTGCAGGAATTTTGCTCTTTTGACTTCCCACTTGGGTGTTTGTTGTATATGTTCTGTATAGGAAACATTCCTGTATGTTGCACAGAGATACTCCAGAAACACTCCAGTGCAAGAAGAAAATGTGATCCTCTAGAGGTGGTGGTCACAGGTTCAGATGTTTCTGGAGTGGCACTGGCAGGATTTAAACCTTGAGGTGGCTGTGTAACTTCCATGGCTGTGGTTTCAGGGTTTAACAGCATAAATATGTTGCTTTTATCAACCCAGCTGGCAGGCTGCTCCATTTGAAAGCCTTTCTGTGTGCTTGTTCAGGTGTATGGATGGAGATGGGACCTGCCTTTCCTTTGGGAGGTTTTGTGGACCTGCAGAAGCTTTAGGGGCTGTCATAAGGGCTGGGGGGAGAGAAAAAAAATAGTGTTTTACTGCAGCAATGCAATGAAGTACAGCAGAGTGTGTTTGCAGGGCAGGAGTTGCTGGAGTATTTAGCTGAGAGCTGCACTGTTTGGATATATATGTACTGTGTGGTTATGTAGAAATTAGAAAAATATTAACAGTTAAAAATATTAATTATCCAGATGCATTTCTGTGAAGGAGCAGGGATGCAGAGGGCTGATGTTGCTTCTGGGACCATTGGGTGAGAAAGCAAAATAATTTATCTCATGAGAAATAGTATGTGACTGACAGAGTGAATGTGTTTGCAAACAAAACCTGGAGCTCACCTAATTTCAGTGTTTTGGTCTGCAGGAAGCATTTGCTTGGTGTCTTGGCCCTTCATCCAGCATGAAGGTGATTGCTGGGATAGCAGAGAATAAATCAGAGGGTGCCTTCAGTGCTACCTTGTCATATTGCTGTGGCATGATGTTTGAAGTTTTTCTGCTGAGCAAATACCCACAGTAAGTGTGAGGCTTTAAAGAGTTAACCTTGAGGTCACTTAGTTTAAAAAAAAGTACTTGTTCAATGCACATAAAATCAATATCAATATAAACCAGGATTTTATATCTTTTCCCATGCAAAAATTACAAAAGCTGTTGTACTGCCCTTCAAATTTGCTTTGGCAACTCTAACCCAACCCTGTTTTATTAAACAGCTCTCTTTCCTCCTAATATATACAGAAATGTTTGCTGTGTAAACATCTTAACTAGACATCTGCTTTTCCCTAGATATAAAACACAGTTAACTTTTTGCCCTGTTCACTGAGGCTGATCACTTTTTTCTGCTGGCCAGATGAAATAAAATTGGGTTTTGCAGCAGATGCAGCCCAGTTGAGTTTTGCATGACGCAGGTGTTCCCCCAGCTGGGAAGTGTGGAATTGTGCCATTTTGCTGAGATGATGGGGAGGTTCAGATATGTGAGGGCGTTAAAAATAATTCTCCGTGTTAACAGTGGGCTTTGTCCCTGGTGGGCTCCATATGCTCAACAGCTGACTGGGGCAGCAGCTGTTCTATATTTTATTAGGAGACTTATAAAGTTAGAAACACGGATGATCATTCAAAACACAAGCAACTCTCTGCAGCCATGGAAACGGGATTCAACAACAAACTTGCATTTGTGAGCCTTCCAAGCAAAATAATCCCACTGCACTGTGTTCAGGTGGTCCTGGGGAAGTGAATGAACTTGCATTTTGATTTCCTTAAGTTCTGTTTACTCAGTCCCTTTTTTTTTCTCCCTTTTCTCCCTGTTTTCTGTTTCTGAGAAGATACTAAACTTTGCATGTGATCCTGATTTAGGTTCTTCTCCAACATTGACAGATTTATATGAGAATCCTTCCTGGAGTGTGCTCTTGGTAATGGTCATGGCAGCGGGATGCAGAGAAGGCTGAGCAAATACTCTGCTCTCATATAATTTCTTGGGATTTTAGTGTCCCTTTGAATCCAAGTAGCTCTTCAAACTTGTTGCATGTTTGCTGCAGTTCCATACAATTTGCAGGGAACAGTTGAAGCTCTACTTGCCTGGAGAGCTGGAGACTCTGTGGGTTTCCTTCCTAAAATGGTGCAGGTTTTTTGATTTTCAAAAGCTCTCCTTGTTCAGGCTCTGAACCATCTTCTCATTCTGACTGTGGGTTCCTTTCAGGCTCAGTCATGTACCCCACCCCTACCCAAAACAAAACCAACCACCCCCTGCCAGTTTCTGCAGAGCTCAGCTCTGCTCCTGTTTTGGTTTGGAGGGGCTGCTGTTATTCCAGCTCCTGGCTCTCATGGAAGCTCTGCCCACACCCAGTGACCGCCTTCGGGCTCAACCAACCTGCAGAGTAGGGACAAGTGGCTGGATCTGCACTCCTGAGCTGTGTGACAACCTCTGACTCAGCCAGTTTGGGCTCTCAGTGGTCTGGTGGACACCAGGGTATTGCAAACAGACAGGGAGCAGAGCAGCAGGACAGTTGTGTGTCAATAAAATGGCTTGAGCCCAATCCAAGTATTGGAGCACTGTGCAGGCTGAGGATGGCTTGGGCACGTGTGTGAGGTACAACTGCCTCTGCTGCTTGTGCCATTTGAGAGCTGTGTAAATATTTTTATATGTAACGGTCAGTTTTGGGTTACTGTTCAGTAAACAGAGATTTAGAAGGAGGGCTTAAACGTGATGTTAGTGAAACTGATGTAAAAACTGGCAGAGCATGAAGGTAGAGTAAATCCTTGGGGCAGAGCCTGTCAGCTTGGGAACTTCAGGGATGATTTGTGGTTCCTTAATTTGCTACAGAGACCAGCCTGGTGCCCTTCAAGTCTGAGGTCTTGAAGAGGCAAAGCCTCTTGAGCCTCTTCTGGGCATCTCTCAAGAGAGAACTGCCCATTTAAACTTAAAAGCACTAAAATTGATTTTCTTGGAGTGGGCAATGCTGAATTGCACAATTTGGAAGTTAAAAGTTGATGTAAAAGAAGAGTGTTGATGCTGGGGGTGGAGGGGGATGCCTGAGGGGCAGCACAGCTCGTTTGTGAGTACAGCCTACACTGAGAGAAAAAGTTAATGAGAGGACGTGTGGAGGTTTGTTTGCCACAGGAATTGCATGGAGGAGCGGGAGGCTGGAGGCATTTTGCTCAGTACTTGTGTGGAATGGGGAGTTGCCTTTCAAGACCGAGTGGATTTGTAGTGATGAATGGGGAGGAATCTCTCTGGGGAGAGGAAGGAGCTCCCTACAAGCCAAATTCTGCAGCAGAGACTTTTCACCATGGCAAACCCCAGTTAAATCCCACTACAGAGCAACTGGATTTATCCTGCAGGGAGGCATGAGGAGTGCCAGGGGTCTCACCCCGCTGCTCTGGGCCCCTGGCAAAGAGAAGGTGACCCAGCACCGGCAGGATTTTGTGGCCTGTGCTGCACCACGTGCTCTGCCCCTTCTGGCAGATGAAGTGTTTGTTTAAAGCCACAAATGACTTCCGGAAGGAGTGATCATCGGATGATGGGGTCCCCTCTGCAGTCTGCCTGAGCGGGGGGATGTGTTGCCCTCAACCACAGCGGTTGTGGCCTGTCCTAAGTTTTGTTCTGGAGTGAACTTTTGCTGTCAGTAAAACTAAATCTCAGTAGGCAGCAGGCTTGTCCTTCTACAAAGGAATTGTGGTTTTAGCCTTCCAAGAACTCATCCTGTATGGGCTTGAGGTCTGGATCCCTCTGACTGTTCAGACCTCAACACAGCTTTGCCAGCTCCCACAGTACGTGACAGTAATGGCAGTAATAACAAACTACCTCAAAACAGACCAAATACAATATGGTAAGAGATCTTTATTAAAAATTTTGTACATCAATGGATTAACTACTACATTTTTAAACAAGAAATAAGATTTTACATATTACAAAAGATGTTATTAGTTCTTGAATTAGAAATAAATTTTATGAACACTGTACATGATACATCTGAGGTGTAAGAGCAGAAACAGGACTGAGTGCCTGAAAATGATATAACTTAATAAGGAAATGCACTCAATTCTTAGTATACAACATAATATTTCTGGAAAAATAGTATGTTCACTTCAGTCTGAAAATGCTGCATCCCTCTGAGCAGTAACTATCAACAGTGTTCTCATGGACGTTTGTGCCCTGCCTGATTTCCCACTTGGAGTTTCTTTCTTTGTTGGAGACATTTTCTTCTTATGGTCTGTTTTTCTTGGAGAGAGCATAATGTTATTCCGTGGTATGGTTAACACAATCTGCATACAAAAACCTGATGCAAAGCATTTCTCACAACGTAACTTTACCTCCAACCCAGATTAGAAAAACCAACTGTGATAGCACATAAATGTCTACAGAAATAGATTTTTATTGACTGTTACTTTTTGTTACAAAGTAGTTAAAAAGAAGAAATATATTTTAGCTTATCAGATAACCGTTACTTTGTGTATCATTCGTACTACATAATTTTTTCTTTTTTGAGATTCAGTGTAGCTGCATTAGAATTTAAAATAAAAACAAAACAGAAGATCACTTTTAAATTGCATGACCTATTTGGCTAGGAAGGGTGTGTGAAGTTTTACAGGATAGTATGAACATACAGTTCTCATATAAAAGCATAGTATGTATCTAGTCCAAGGAAGGTAATAAAAAAAGATTTAAATCTTTATACAGAAAGTGACAATGCCCATGTTATACTATGGAACACATCTACTAATTTGGAATTACAGGTGTAATGTGTGAATAAGAGATATCAACTTACTAAACAAATTCTTTTAAAAAAAGAGAGCAAAATCTATAAATAAAAATAGTAAGTGCTTTCTTTCTGATAATATTCTTTGGCTGCTGTGAGTGCCAGTGGAGGGTTATTGCAATCCACTAAAAGGCGTAAGGTCCCACTATGATCGTTAACCTCAGCACCGAGCTCGTGCGGTAATTGAGGCTGTTCACTGTCAGCATCTCCAGGTCCACAATGTGCTCCCTGGGTCCTGAGAGGGACTTCACCAGCACCAGCATCGCGCTCACGGCGCTGGTTTGCTGCAACGACAACACAACAAAGCCCGGCTCAGTCCAACCCACAGCAACTCCCAGCGGCGTCCCTGCTGCTGTGCTACCAAGGCTCTGCCTCAGCACAGGCAGCACGGGGCAAGGGCGCTCTTAACACTTCCAAATGGCCCTGACTAATCTCACACCTGGCTTTGCTGCAGGGAAAACTTCACCTGACTGAGGCCCAGAGGAATGAACTGCGCTGCAAAATCTGGTCCTGGTTATGCTGACTCTCCTGAAGGATGTGGGAAGTGGCAATCTATCCCAGGATGGTCTTTGTTTTAACCCCATCTACCAGCTTTTAAAATAGAGAGAGAATAATTAAAACAAGAGCCTTAATGTCTTTAACAGGGGTGTAGCTCGTTCAGTGGAGGGAAACTCAAAAGTTTGTCTCATGGCTCATACTCCAGAAGCTGTGCTGTCTTTGTAAATGCTGGGAATTTTTGTTACTGGTGTGTGCCTATTGCCATCCCCATCTTGTACTGCTTCAGAGCTCTTTTCCCAGTCTGGGGTTATGCTGCTGGTTTGTCAAACAGCTTTGTCATTTCCAGATGATAAAATGGTCAACTCCATCTCTCCCTTGCCGACTACAAATATTTTCTCCCCGTGTCACATGAGTTGGGTGCACAGATGAATCCAATCCATCTGCTGCATCCAGGAGCCAGCTCAGCATTTTACTAAAACAGTAGGAATCACTTCCAAGTAAGCTTTTGTTTACCACAGTCCCCTGGCAGGAATAAACATGTGCTTCCTTATTTAAGGCCTGTGATTTCTTGTTGGGTGGCAACAGGAGGTGGGAATTGTTACTCCAAGGATCAGTCTGAGGGCCACACTGGGGTCTAACCCAAGTGGGACCTGCAGTGATCTTGCTTTTATTTTAAGCAAATGACCTTTTGTACTTCGGGGGTAGTTAGGGGTTTTGATGTGTAACCTATAATCCAGTGTTTTTCCCTGGATTTATTATGTTGGAACAAATGATAAATGGATGAGTGGTTCCCTGTTCCCACCTAGGGTAAACACAGTGTAAATGGCAATGCCATAGCTTGGTACACTTGTTGGATGTACTATCAAAAGCCCCTAATCTCCTGATTTGAAGGAAAACAATTAAAAATGAAAACTTTCCAATTAATATTTCTGATAGAAGCTTTTTGTGCTCATTCGGTTTTACTGAGTGTAAAGCCACATATAAAGGAAAAAGGATTTCCCAGGAATTTGTAAATATAAGGATTTGAGAAATTGAAATTTCTTAAAAAAATCTTAAAAAGCAAATGTTCTAAACACTCCCATTCATGTGTATCTATTTGGATGCATCCCACTAACAGGAAATACTGTTATCCCAAGTAATTTGAACTTCTTTGGTTTTTACTATGGGAAATAAAGGCTTAATTATGTCTCAACGTAAAACTATTGTAAATTGGCCTGAGCTTAGCTTGGGATGGGGCACAGATTTCTGGACTGCTGTTACTCATGTCTTCTCTTGCAAAACTGATAAATGCAATTAAGATAATTGTGCAAGGACGCTTTCTATAATTGTGTCCAAAAAGACTTATCTGGGGTATTGGTACAGAGAGGGGAAGGCATGTGGCTGTCTCTGGACTGCTAAATATTCCTTAGTTTGAAAGAAACAGTTGGAGTCACAGTTTAGGGTTTTCAGGTGGGAAAGTTTAAAAACTGGAAACCAAGTAAGGAAGCACCGAGAAGCTGCTGAACTTTGGGGCACTGTGAAAACCTTATGAGGACATTTGGGGTGGTCACAAGGACGAGGCAGTGTGGAGGCAGGGTCTGAGTGCCCCCACTACTCACCCTCAGGTAGAACTCTCCGTTCTCGTTGCCAGACTTGATCCTGAAGGTGTTGATGGTATTGGGGTAGATGGTGGTGGCCTGGATCTGGAAGATGTCGGAGGGCACGGTCCTGTCGGAGCGGATGCTCATGTACTTGTACACCACCGAGTAGGGCAGCTCCCGGCAAATGGCGTTGGACACCGGGCACACACAGCGGCTGCCACACGAACAGGGGTAAAAGCACACGAAAAGACATTACAATACAATTTTCTGGTTCATTCCATCATGTCCTCTCTTGAGGATGAGCTTAAAAACCCTTCTTAAGGTTTCATTTTTCCCTTACTTCTCCGAGGTGAGGACGTAGGGCTCTTGACAAGGATTTCTGGGGTAACAACGGAACCCTCCATGGTAATTCCAGCAGATTTCATCCTCCCTGCATTCATTAGTGGTCTCACACTCGTTTATATCTAGAAGGAAGGAGAAGGGACTGTGTGAAAGCAGATGGAAATGGGGTTGCTGCAAAGGTACTAGAAAAAACCTGCTTGTCTCTTGAAACCCATCAGCTTTCCATGTCTGTGTCTTGTTTCTGGGACCTGGCTATAAAGGGTTTCTCTATGCAGAAATGGAATAAATTTGTTTATTGAGTTTTAAGGAAGACTGAATGTTTTTAGTTGACTGGAGATGCACATTAATCATACGTAATGCAGCTATGGAAATGCTGTCAAGTTTATAATTAGCAAAGAATGATTTTACAGCAGAAGGTGTCCTGGAGACAGAGGGAAAAGGTCTTAAGGAAGAATTGTGATTGCCTGCCTTTTGCATCTTCTCATTTGTAATAACCTGGGTTTCATGGTCTAAAATGCTTCATCAGTGGCTACATTTTCTCCAAAATAACTTTAGAAGAAACAGTGAAAACTCGTTTATTGTGCAAAGTAGAGCTTCTTTTGCCTGGGAAGGAAAACCCTGAAGGGAGGTGGGGACTGTGAGTGTTGCAGTGTAGCAATGCTCTATTTCCTGCCAGTGCCAGAGCCCCACTGTCTACCCACATGGTCTCCTGAATTTCACACGGGCACAGAAGGGCTTTATTCAAATGTAATCTCTTGGAAGGGACAGACAGGTTTTTAGATGCTTTAATCGACTATCCTGCAATGCTCAGTGTCAGCTGCTGTTCTTAGAAAGGGGATTCTTAAAAAGGGGATCAGGGTTTTGTAAAACAAAATATTGATATGGAAGAGTTATTTTCTCATTTTCTGCCCCTAATTAGCGCACCCTTTTATTTCTAAAGGTGTGGACTGTTAAATCAGGTTCTGCATTACAAGCAATAGTTCTTGCAGTTAAAATACTGTTCTGCAATATTCTCTAATAAGATGCAGAGACTTTTAGCACAACTGAGGAAAACCCACAAACTTGAAAATTCTGGCATTTGGTGGCACCTGGCCAGAGCATTTATTTTTCTACACAGGAATTATCTAAGCTGCTGAAGGCTTGCATTTTTTTTCTGCTGTTATCAGAAGAAACATATCTTTAATTTCTACTGTGATGGGATTTAGGAATCTCTTTGAAAAGAAATATGATATAAAGCCATGTTTCATATCTGTAAAAAATGATCTGATTTTATTCAGGGTGTTTATCTCAAATTTAGAGACACTACCTTGACATTCAAGACAAATTTTACCTGTGGGTTGCAAAAACTGTAATTTTGTCCTAGTAATCCAAAGGACTTGGAGCTTCAGCTGAAGGATTCAAATGAGATTATAAAATATTTAATGAATCATCAACTGCTTTATCAACACATCTTCTGCTAACAGCACAGTAATCCTGTCACGAACGATAACCATTTAGCTAGTGAGCACTCTTAGCCTTGCTTGAAATGGTGTAAATAATGCAGGGCTGAGCCTGCCAAGGGGAGGGCACTTACCTTGGCATGTTCTGCCTCCCACTACCTGGTATCCTTCAGGGCACACACAGGAGAACTTTCCTGGCTCGTTGACACACTGGTACTGACATATATAACTTGATGTTCTGCATTCATCAGTGTCTGCAGAGAGCAAAAGAGCCTTGTGTTACTTGTTTTAAAATTTACCTTGTTCCAGAACAAAATATAATATACGTGTAATAGTTGAATGTTTAAAAAAAACTGTCCAAAAAGAATTATCCAAAACCTGAAATGTGCTGCATAGCACCTTGAGAACAAAAGGCTGAGTTCTACTGGGATTTTGTTAGTAATCCTCCAAAAGAAGAATTTTGGATTTGAGGAAGCAGGAGCTAAATTAGACTTCAGAACGAGTTTGGGAAAATAACTCTTGAAACTGTGTATACTTACAGTATTCCAAAATGTGATGACTTTGAGGAAAAAACCCACAGCTGTGAGATTAGTTAGTAAGGCAAAAATGTTGCCTTTGTACTTGTGCCCTACACTCATGGAGTAGCTCTCTGGGAAAGAGAGAAAGGTCTTTTTTTGCCTTCTAATAATAATCAGTGGATACCATTCTCCTTCTTTTTTATCCTTGTGTATCCATCAGTCCCTCGTGAGGGAAGCCTGGTGTGAAACAGAACGGAGCAGTGTATGCCATCAACAGGAAATGAATTTAAACCTATCAAGAGGAGGGATTGGCTTGGAAAGCACAGAGCTCCCTCCTCCTACCTCTGAGCTGAGCCCAGCTCTTGGGCTGGGGTCAGGGATGTCCTTGGAGGCTGCATACTTGCTGCTCCCTGTTCTGTTCAAATAGGATTAGCTTAAGCAGCTTGGCTTAGCAGAGGGAGCATCTGTAACAGCTCTTCAAGCTCGGTGGGGAGGGCAGTGGTGAAGCAGGGACCTCTCTGGCTCCAAGGCTGGTAGAAAGGATGTGGGCTCTAAGGGTGAGGTCATCATGTGTCCAAAAGGAGATTAGGGCACCCCTGTGGAGCCTCTGGCAGGGGAAATAAAGTGTTGATTGTATAATCATCAGGAGACATGCTGTTTGTATACACAGGCTGCAAAGCACCTCAAAAGCACAGTTGTCGCTCCCTTAAAATCAGGAATCGAGGTTTTGTTTGCAGAGGAGCCGAACAACACACAAAATTGCCCTTGTTTTTGGTGTGCATTCCTTTCCGACTCATTTAATGGTCATCAGCATTAGACCACCCACAATTCCAGGGAGTTTCTGCAATCAGGGTTCAGAAAACTTTCTTTCCACTTGGGATCTGAAGTGCAGCAATCTCTTGTCCTGTTTGGCACTTGCTATAGAGAGACCCATTCCTACCTGTACCTGAAAGCAGCTGCAGCTGCTCAGGTGTGAATTAGCCCCCTTTGTACCATAAAAAAGAAATATCTTAAGGCTTTTGGCAATGAACTGTATCCACAGAGTGTCTCCACTTCTGTCCCTTAGTTCACAGAAAGGCTTCTGGGAAAACAAAAAAAAGCCAAAAAAATTGCTTTTCCAAGACAAAAAGAAAAAAGGTCTTACCTTCACAGTTGATTCTGTCACTGCTTAGCTCAAAGCCTGGATTACACTGGCAGATGAAAGAGCCCAGGATATTGTAGCACTGCTGTGCACATGGGTTGTTGGCATCACATTCGTTTATGTCTGAAAGGAAAAATTAGATATTTATCTTGTGTAGGTGGTAATTAGGCTCGGTGGATTAGTCCTTAGGCTGGGCCTGTTGCTCAGCAGAAGCTCAGTTGGCTCTATCAATGTAGATCTGCAGTCACTGGAGCAATGTTAGATCTGTGCTTTACATTCCATGTAAAAACCAGTATTTTTCCAGGAATGAGAGTTATTCTAATGTGTGATGAATTCTCCCAAAAATGTTTAATGTGGCTATTAAACTCCACATTCCAGCGCCTTTTTTTCAGGTATGAAATGCCAAGTCTCTATAAATAATTGATATAAGGAACACATACTGATAAGACCTCTCAGCATGCAGTGGTTAAGATTTATTTGAGCTATTTATTACTCTGAAAATTTGTTCTTTTAAATTCCATTGCAATTATAGCATGAGCCTTTGAGGCCAGTAGAGTTCTGCAGAGCTCTAAGGCCTAGACCATATTGGGGGAAGGTATTTTTCTGTGCTACATTTTCCATGGTGTTGCCCATCTCAAGAACATTTTGAGGACACTGGTATGAGAAGCAATTTTTAATGGGAAGTTTATATAAGTCTAATCACCTCTGGAATCTATAGCCCTTGTTTTGCACAGACTGTTGATTAACTGCTGCTCCTGTCAGTCTGTGGATTTTAGTGTTTCCCCTTTTATTTCCCTCCTGCATGTTTTCCATTAATGTTGGTGTTTATCAGATATTTCCATGAATAGAGAGCTGTGCTTGGAAAAAACCTTTGAGTTCATGGCTTATAAATGTCAGCAACACTGTAAATTTACAGGTACACCTAGAAACTGACAAACATGAGGCATTCAGAAAAATGAAGCCAATGAGGAGGATATGAATTCTCTGCATGATGAACCTCCTCGTCCTGAGAATGTATGATAATAGAGGAAAACCAGTCTTTTTCTTCCTCTGAGTTAAATTCTGGCACCAGTGCCAAGGATGTACATCATTCTTCCTCCAATACTATCAGGAGAAATAAATTAGGTGGCCTAATTCAGTTCTGTTTTCCAAAAAATATTGACCCGCTTTCAATATAGGCAGAAGTTGTGACACAAATGTAATGGCTACAGCTGTCAAGTGTCACTGTGAGATGTGAGAGTTTGTCTTGATGCAGCAACTGTTCATTTACAAATTTGCTCCTTAAGCTTTCCTCCCCTTTACCTGGTAGAAATGTGCCTGATGAGGCTGGGAGGCTGGAAAGCCAGGGCAGGGGTGTTTGATGAAGTGCTGCAAAAATCCACCTTCCATTTGAGCCATGGATAGGGACAAATAAGTGACTTTTGTCATGTGGTTCTGTTGTGTCCATGGGAAATTTTTAAAAACCTATGATCTGGTGAGAACCAAGAAAATTCTGTCTCAGTTCAGAGCTGTGCAGTGTGCCAGGCTGTTTGGTGAAGTCTGGCAATGCTTGGAAGGAATGGTGGAAGCTGGAAAATGCAGCCTGATTTTTCTAAGTCTATAATATAGATTTTGTATACACAAATTACGTCTCTAAAGAACTTCTGATCATCTCCATCACCACTCTCTTGGTTTTATAGCTGTTCTCGCTGCTTCACTGGAGTTACCTTTTTATTATTGCTCTAATACTTCTAGAACAGATCTTAGGATTTCAAATTGACATCAGTCTTAAAGTTGTACTGTGAAGCTTCCCTTAGTGTTTTATTTCTAAGGGCATCATCACAGCTGAGAGGTCACTCTTAGTGACCCTTGTTTTAATTTTAATTTTTTTTTCTAGATATTTAAATGTGTCCTAAACACTTTCTTTACCATGTGCTGAGGATAATTTCACTTAACTGCAGAGGTATGGTATTAATTCCCTTGATTCCCAGCTCTGGCCTTTGTTGTGTGAACTGGGAATAGTATCAGGAAAGCCAATAATAAAGCAGAACTGAAAGGATAATTAAACCTAAGATTAAATGCTGAATATAAGCCTTTAGATGTTCCTTAGAAATCTGCTATGCCAACAAAATAATAAGTGTACAAGAAAGCTCGAAATTTTTCTCCAACCCTCCTGTAACTCTGGGGTCACTCACAGAGGAGCCTCTCGGTGCAGTCTGTTACCAGTTGTTGTTTATTCCCTCTAAGTTTCCCCCGTGGCAGTCGTGTGCTGGTGTGGCTGAGGAATCCTTACCTACACAGGTGTGGTTGTTGGATGCCAGCTGGAAGCCAGCGTTGCACTGGCAGTAGTAGGAGCCCGGGGTGTTCACACAGCGGTGGTGGCAGTATGGGGGCAGGGTGCACTCGTCGATGTCTGGGGCACCAAAAACCAGCAGTTAGTTCACGTGGAATGCCAGCGCTTCCCTGCTGCTCTCATGTCCCAGGAAAGTTAATTGCACCTAAGCTTTTCCCCTGCATTTAATTATGTGAGCTAGGGACTGCTTCTGTGGGTATTAACAAGATGCAATTGAACTTTTCCTGTAAGTGACTATTTTGTAACAAGCTTTTAAGCTCCTTGTCTTCACTGTGCATTCCAACTTTGTTTTATTGACTCAGTCCTGCAGTAGTGCTTGGTCTGGTTTATTTTGTGTGGATAAAACTCAGTGTTTTGTTCAGCTTTCCCACCAGGATCCCTCAGGATCAGACACGGTGCTCACCGACACAGCAATGTGGCTTGGAGCTCATTTTCCCCAAAACTTGCATGCAGCACTCCTGGCACATACTAAATCTTTTCAGCTCCACTAGGAACAGGCCAGATTTTCTGTGCAAGTACAGGGGAATGGCAAGGATAGAGAATTAATGGGCCTGAAAAGGCAACAGGTGGTTGTGCTTTCCACAGGGATCTCCAGACCCTGCCTTGCTCCCCTAGGATTTCCCATTGCTCCCATTCCTCTGGCTGACTGTCCTGGATACCTTCCCACCCAGCAGGCACCACACCTGGCTGTGCATCTTGGGGCATTGAGAGCCTTCCACAGCCTCTCCTTGCAGGTCAGCCCTGCTTTTGAGGTGGAGCACTCTGCCTTTCCAAGAGTCAGCATTCCTGGTGTGCATCAGAGCAGGGGTTTCACCTGCCAACCACACAAAACGTGCACCACCCCGTTCTCTTACCCCTCTGCATTTTAAAAGGCTTCCCTGCATTCTGGAGGAGATAGTGGCTCTGGTTTTGCCTGGAAAATATGTTTTATTATTCCTTTATCATGTGTGTGTGCAGTGGCTGCCTTGAGCTGTGGCCTGCTGGAGCTTGGTGAAGAAATCCACACCGTGCTCAGTGCTTGTACACAATGGGACATTTCAAAGGATCAACACTCACACAAATCAGACCAGTATTCACTGGAACAAAGAAAGGCACTTCCCATATCCATGCCAGATCTTGAGTTTCCTACCTCCAGCTGTTTCCACCATAGATGTGTTTAAAAAGAGGCCAAGACTTTTTTTAATAATGAGGAAAGTGTTTGTTTTAATATCAAGTGAAAAAATAATCTTTAGAAGTTAACCCTTTCTTTGTCAAATTTCGGGCTGAACTTAGTGGAGTGTTTTGGATGAGCCTGAATGAAAAGGCTTGTGCTGGAAAAGTCCTGGCTATCCATACAGTAGCAATTGTCACTATAACTCTTGTTGCAGAGAGAAATTTGGAAGTGGAAATGGAATAAATTAAGGAGGCACAGTAGATTTCCATCCTTGACTTTTACAGCTCTTATAAGCTCTTATAAGTAACCTTTAAAAAATAGGATTATACATATGAGCAATGCTTTGGTACATTTATACACATAAATGCTTTCAGGATCTGGCTCTTGTTCAGTGAGAATTTTCCTTGTGGGATTAGGCACATCAGCTCTGGGCAGATCTAAGGGCTGAGATTCATCTGATCAGTTGGGCCAAATCTGTTTGAAGTGATGCTGGAAAACAATTCATTCTCTCTGCAGTCATGCATTTCACAAAAGACTCATTTGGCAATATGTGAAGAAGCAAATTTAAAAAAAAAATAGAAAAAAAGTCAGAAATTGTTAGTGAATTTAGATTAAAATCAACCAATTGTTAAAAATGTGTCTTTTTTTCTCCCTCTACCTTCAAGCCAAAATAGTCTGGAAAAATTTCTTTCAAATTTGAGAAACATTTCCTCCCATATGGAGAACCTCTATCAAGATCTGGCCCCGAGAACATTTTCTGGCTAAGTTGTTATAAAATCCCCAAAGACAGGCTTTATTCTGAAATGCTGACAGTACTAACTGTTGGGATGTACTTCTAATTTAGGTCAGTGTGTAATATGTAACACAGGTGTTATTCTTGGTTTTGACCTAAATAGAAGGGAAATTTCACTTTCCAGACGTCTTCATGCATAGATTTAGATGCATAACTGTGTTCATATTTAGATATGAGGGTCTCATTTCTTCTGAGTTTTGTCATGTTTCCAGGGAAACTTTCATTTAGGACCATGGGTCTTGATATCCCAAGTGCTGTTGCATGGCAATAATATAATTTACCTGCTATATAAAAAATCCAAATAAACCCCAGATATGAAAAAAAAAAAAAAAATTCATGACCTTCCAAAACTATTCCTCTACCTACATTCCAAATTAGTCACTCTACTCCTGCACAGAGAACTGAGAAAAATCAGGTACATTTGTGTTTACACCAATTTGACAGTTCAGGGCCTGATCTACATCTCTTAGAAAAGGGATAAGAATTTCTGGGTTTATTTCTACAGCCCTTGGATTGGAATCCTGAAGAAAGAGCCCATGCCCAGAACTTTAAGTTATTCTAGGTGAGTACTAAAATCTCCCCAGTTTCTTAAAGGCTTTTGGAAGAGACTGAGAATAAAAATTTAAAAATTCTTATGCACTTTGAAATGCAGGATCCCTGAAAGAGGAAAACCTCGAGTTCTATTGAGGACAAAACCCCCCAAACTCTTTTTTCCTAAGCTGCATAAAACCAGCCTCTTAGAAGAGGCTGTCTTGAATACCACCTCCTGATGTGTAGATTCAACTCTCTTCCTTCGTAGTTGTTTTTATTATCTGACAAACCCGAGGCTTAAGGCTGCAATTTATCCATTGAAATGATGATTAAAGAGGTGTGAAATGCAGGCTGAAGGAGCAGGGTAATGGCACTTTGGCAGTGATGTCCCCACCTGAGGGTGGGATAGGACAGATGCAGTGTTTGCCCTGCACTTGGATTTAATTCTGTGCTCTACTTGCATGGCTCCCAGGGGTGCCAGTTGCTTATTTTGGCACAGACAATAAAGCCTGGTGGGTTTTAGAGGCTGCAAATCTCCTGTACCTGCATTCAGAGTTTCCATCTCTCTCATTTTTGCTCATAAAGCGGAGTCCTGGAGCAGGGCTGGGGGAGGGAGTGCTGTGTCCCACAGACCTGGAGTTGAATCTCAGGGGAAAGATGTGCTTTGCTTTGCTGCCATCGGGGATTCATGGCAATATCTGGGACACTGGGCAATGCCCCAACACAAACCACCAACACAATGGGAACTATTAGCAAAACTCGGCTTGTGAATGCCAAGTGTTGATTATCCTTAAAATAGTTCCTTGTCCCATGTTTTAGTGATTAATTATTGTGGCACAGTGACTGTTCCAAAGTGAGACAGCTGTTTTACACCACATATACCCATCTGCTTTATGAGCAGGATGAATTTTGCAACTGTAGATAATGAAAGAAACCATTAAATGAAAAGCAACACTTACCAACACATTGGTCCCCTCGTTTCTGGTAGCCTGGAGGGCACTGACAGCTGAAGGACCCTCTTAAATTGACACACACTTGGTCAGCTCTACAATTGTGGGTTCCAGTTGCACATTCATCTATATCTTTATAAAAAACCAAAACAAGTGCAATATTAGTCATTAAATTTACTTAAAGTATTCAGCCTGTGGAGATGCTTTACACATCTTCAAGCTACCTATAAGTGCAGGCAGAAAAGGTCAAATACACTCCCAAGATGGCATCTCAACACTTGCTGCTATCAGAAAGCTGGTAACATTCTAATTCTCATACACTGCCTTTGTAGGTATTTTCAGATTTCTCATACACTTCCTTTATAGATATTTTCAGATATGGTTACTTTAAACATAACATTAATATTTTGTACTTGTTGGTCTAGAATTTTCTGTAAACTTCTTGCAGCTTCATCATATTTGAATCATTTGCCTCTTTTGTTTTGCTTTGGTTTTTTTCCCACGCTGGTTGGATGTTTCATGCTGAATTACTCCAGAAAATTTCAGCAAATATAGTTCAGCTCTTTCTCAAGAAGGAGAGGAGTTAGAAATATGTTGTTTTGCTGGTACTAAAAGGACTCTTGCTGATCTCTTGCATGGTTCCCGTGCTCCATGCTTTGGACAGGGACTTGTAACTTGGTACGTGGTGGCCTTCTCATCAGGAAGAGATCTGCCTCTTGTCATTCCCATGAAAATTCCCCTAATTCAGTCAATCTGTTCAAGTCTCTGGAAACAGTTTACGTACGTTTGTATTTGCACAGTACAGCTCAAAATGCAAGTTCTAGCCCGATACTTTTCCGAGTAATTCAGGCAGCTTTTAGTTTGCACTGAATGCAGGTTTATACAAGTAGAAAAACAGCATTTTCATTTTGCCTGCTCATTATGACTGCTGGAGGTACTTAATTATAATTAAACTGCATGTGCTGACAAATGAATTACAATTTGCTTTCTCATCTGAACATCCAAAACGTTGGAGAGCTTTTTATTGTAACATGACACAGTACAGTGAGATGAGTTTTTAATTTTGGCATCGTACACAATTTGGAGACTCTAGGCTGAATAAACAAATTCCTTAAAACTTATGATCTCTAGTTTACAAATCTCAGCTGACCTCTCTATTTGTATAGGCACTGGGGATGTTAGAACATCACCAGTGGCAGATTCTGGGTGGTGCTTTGGAAAAAATGATGGATTCTTTCTCATAGCAAATGAAAACAATTTTGACCACAAGATTCAATAAAAAATAAACCATCAACAATTTGAATTAATTCTCAACGTTCACCCTTTCCCCAAATGTCCAAATATTTTACATACATCCTCCCTTTATTTGACAGGGAAGCTAAAGCCCTTTTATGTTAGGCTGCTCTTTGCATTTCTGCACAGTGTCAGTCCTGAAGCTGCCGTGCTGGTGCAGGATTTGCTGAGCTCACTGTTGTGTCCTGACACTGAAAAGCACATTTTCAGGTGTGAAGACTTTTGGGGAATACAACTGGCTGCCTCCTGCCACCCCAACATGGGGCAAGTCTTTGCAGGGACCCTGTGAGCTTTGTACTCCTGGTTCCTACAAAAGCTGGAAGTAAAATACTTGTACAATTCCAATCCTTTTTGTTGCAGAGTGTGCTGGAACAAAGAAAGTTTATTTGATGTTTAGGAGCTTCATATATGAGTAAATTTGAGTTGCCTTTTAAGATGGATTAGTGAAAATGCATTGAATAATAAGCTACTCCAGCTAAAATGATTCATAGATTTACTTATGTACTCATGATCTTTGGCTGTTCCTGATGGTAAGTTCAGCTGGACAGAAAAACAATTATTCTCAATTACTGCCTGCTCACTGCCTCCCCATTTGGAAACCCTTGGAGGCTTTTGATGTTCTGGCCAAGATCTGGGTTTATAAAAGGTGGGAAGTGAGGGTGAGCAGGAGAGCAGCCTTCTGCCTTCCCTGGGGAAGGCTGCTGAGATTGCCATGCTTGGAGTGGGTCTGCTCCCACCTGTGCAGAGAAATCAGTGCTGGTAGTGCAAGGCTGGTGGCCTAAGGTTATGTTTGAGGGAAATACACTGGGGGGAGAACAACCTGGGAAGGTTTCAGTGCTGGCATCTCCTGTATTGCAGTAGTTACAGATGTGTCCTACTGTTGTGACTGATACAGGGGTGAGGAAGTGAATGAAGATTGCAGTGCTGAAAGCAGTGCCAAATGTGGATTGTGTTGGTGCAGGCCCAGAGCGGCCCAGCCCTTGTGGAGTATGGGAAGGAACACTGGTGGATTTAGCAGTGATGCTGCAGCTCTTGGCACTCAGTGTGACCCAGATCACTGTCCATTACAGAAGTAGTCCGTTTCCTAACTGCCCAGAGAGTTCTTGGAGAAATAGAGGTGTGGGAGTCATAGGAAGGAAGCAACAGCAATGCTGGCGTTTCCTTGGGATGTGGCAGAGCAGCTCTGTTTCTCTCTGAGGTGGTAGAGCCAGAGTTCTTTATTTACTAATGCACACACTTCTCTGCCCAAGGGAAATGGCACTGTCTCACACTGGTGACTGGGGATTGATTTGGGATTCCCACTATGTGTTTGTGGCTCTTGGGTTGGTAGATTGTCTATCTGCAGTTCTCCAGGGTCTGACCAAACTCAAGTTCCCAGATTGTTTTCCCAGTTATGTTCCCCCTGTAGGGAAATCAGTCATTCCCAGGTCTTCATTCCATTATTCTAAGGACTCATTTTTGCAGTTGAAATCAGACTTTTCCAATCCATAAAATTCCTAGATTTACCATGACTCTTACAGTGCCCCCTGACCTGACAATGATATTGAGATTCCATCAGTTCTTGCTTTTAGTCTGTATCAAATGCAATAATATGGGAATGAGATGGGAGTGATACGAAGCACATATTCTTCCCTAAATTCTACCACCTCATTCCATCTGATGTTTCCTGGCATGATCCCTGGACTTCCGTGTGAACAGTAAATGAGGCATTGGGAATCCACGCTTTTGGTTTCTGCCTGGTGCACCCATGACCATAATTTGGTCTCTGAACAGACACTGCAATCTGGGGCAAGGGTGTGATATAGGAATATCAGAGAGCTCACCAGCTCTAATCCTGAGAGCAAGATAAATTTATCTGACCTTTCCTCTCTAGCACAAATGTTTAATAATGTGTTACGTGCATGTGTATTTATAATAATTAAAAAAAATTAAAACAAGGCTCTCCACTGCACACACTTGTCCCTCTGGGGAGAGGGTGAGAGAACAAACATGTGACAGATGTTTGTCATGTTGCTTAATGCACTACTGGAAAGCACTCAAGATACCACAGTGATGAGTGCAGTATAAGAAACAGATCTAGAAAGAAAATATGGGGCTTTTACAAGCTCATTCTTGAGCATCTTTCCTCTACATCCTCTCTTCCAAATTTAGTGTCATTGAGATAAAGTTCATCTCCAGAACTGTTTCAGCAGCTCATTCCATAGCTGAGGCTTCTGCCTTAAGCAAATATCTTGCCTGATAAGAAAATACCTGAAAACACTCTCAAATCATTCGTCATCAACTTTGTTTAAAATTAATTTCTACATGTTTCACAAGCATTTGTTTGTCCAGGTAAGCCATGTAAATTACCCCAGTAACTAGTAATGAAAGCAATTTGCTCTTTCTTTTTGTCTTTATATTTTCTAATCTCAGCTAACACTTCTAAAGCTGTTCACCACACGTGAGAGCTGTAAGTTTGTATTAGGTAGTTAAAAAACCTGAATGGTGTTTGATTATTGATGTATGCAACCTGTGAAATATAGATTAGTTCTTAAACTCTGTGTCTCTGAGCCTGATTGATGATGTTGCTCAGATTTTTATTCCCAGACAGTTTTTCTCTGGACAGTTATGTCCTGTGTAGGTGGAAAATTCCTTTGAAATCGCCTCGGTGCCTCTAACAATCGTTTTGCAGATCAATCTTACTGGTAAATGGAGCTGGGCTGCCTTCAGTGCCTTGATCATTGTAATAACTGAACTCAGGTCATTATGTAGTCTTTCAGTAGGCCACTCAAAATCAAACTTATTAGGGGATTTATTTGTACTTTGGTTAGGAGAAATATTTGCAAAATGGGTTAGGATTGAGTACTTTAACTTCTGTCTGTTGCTTATAAGTGTTACATCCAGGATACAGCACTGAAAGGATGTGACAGTTCCAAAGTCAAGGATTTGGAGACTGCAAAGCACACAATTCAGGTTTTCTGAACACCCTCAATTCACATCCATTCAGCATTGTGATAGAGTCTTTAATTATAGGAAGCTCACTCTGTTTTTCCTGCAGGCTTGTGTTTGGTCAAAACTTGCTGTGCCCAGAATGGGCTGGGTGGTGTGGGCCTCTATGAAGTTGCTGTATAAAATCCTTAAATTAAAGTCAAGATCAGAGTCTACGAAGTGAGTGGGGCAGAAACACAATGACTGAGGGCCCTGTGTCTCAATTAAATGATGTGTGAGCCACACTGTTCTTCCAGAAATGTGGATGGAAGTCCTCAACTGTGCTGTGGTAAATAGGGCCTTCAGACCCCAGTGAGTCACCCTAATGTAAATACTGCCTTTTGTAGCAATTGCCAAGGCTGTTCTAGAAAGTTCCTTTTGTAAGATTTTCCCATCCATAACTCTCTGCAAGTTAAGAGAATGCTCTGATTTGCACTGGCAAGTGTCTGAGGTTTGCAGCCATAGTATGAGAACCATGGAGGGCAGCAGAGCTTGCTCCTGATTCCTTCAAAATATAAATCAACTTGCATTTCATAGTTTTAATTCCACAAGCCTCACTAATGGCTATACCCAGTGATTCCCTCATTTTCCAAAAATGTGCCCGCACTGCTTCTTGAAGTGATTTACACATTTCTGTCCCTCCACTGCTGACTTTGGCAGCCTGCTCTGTATTTCAACCACCAGTTGTGTACAAAAATTTTGCCTGACCTGCTTTTTAGCTATAGCTTTCTCTAACCCTCATGTATGGCTCCCTCTTTTAGAGGGAGTTTTTCTGCTTCTCTCCTGCACTCCATTCTCTCAGGCTCTTATCTAGATCCTTAAAATGTTCTTGCTAGTCTCTCTTTCTGAGCTGCAACCCTGGCTCCGTTCCCTTCCCGCTGTGACTCACTTTTCCCAAACCCCCTGACTCATGCTGCTTGCTCACTTATGCAACAGCTTAATCTCTGCAATTTGCTTCGTATCATTAGAAGCAGCACATAAAACCAGGAGATGCATTTCACCAGGGCTTCGGACTTGTAGAGGAAAAAATGCCATCCACATCCACCTTCATCTTGTTTAAGCTGCTTAAAGCTTTTTCTCCTCCATTCCAGCATATAGTGGATGTTGTGCTCAGAGCTGGAGAAGTGTTTTCTTGACTAACTCAAGTGTGTCTTGCTCCTGTGACTGAATATTGCAATATATTGCAGCATTTTCTTGCTCTCGGTGTACATTCTACTCTGGCCAAACAGAAAGTTTCCAGGTTGCTTTTCTTTATCCTGATCTGTAGCAATCTTAATATTCCACCAGATAAAGAAGAAGGCTCTTAAAATATTTTATGGGACTGAAATTCTTATTTTTGTCCCCACTGAGGAGCACCAGTGGAGCAGCTTCTGAATGGGTCATAGAAATCCAAATCCATGATGGTCCCACCGATGTCAGTGTTGCACTTGTCATGGACTGCAGCGAACCTGTTCTCAAATTGTTTTGAGTGTAAACCATAAATGTTTTACTTAATGGGTTTAAACTTTTTGAGTTCTCAGTGTGAGTGAGGCCAGCAAATGACTTGGTCTATTTTTCTAATGGATTCATCTGAAGAGCAAACATCAGCTCCCACGTCAGCAATGGCACCAGAGAGTCTGATATCAGACACGCAATGATCTGCACGGTGCTGTAGCATCACTGACAATTTACTTAACCTCAGGGTCCTGTCAAACCTTTCCCTTTTTGCCCACTTCATTAACTTCTATTCTGCCTGTAAGATGTTTTGTATTGGCATTTTTCAGAAAGAACCACCTGAAGATAAAATACTTGGCGAAATTAGACCTCTATAGTTCATCCACGAGTATGAGTTTGTTTTATTTGATCAAATTAAATATTCTGTCCCCTATTTATGTTTTTTATTGTTCTTGCAACTGAAGCCAAGCTCACTGCTATGTTGTTTCCTGGATCCTCCCTGATCCTTTCTTACACATAGGAACAACATTAGCAACCTCCAAATTCCCTGGTTCCCTCCCCAGCCTTAGCAAGCTATCAACAATTTCTGTCAAAGGCTTTTCTATTTCCCTTGCTACTTCCTTCAACATTTGGGATGTTATTCATCTGGGCTGGATGCCCAGACAGCTTTTAACTCATTGGTGTTTGGAGATTGTGCTTTGTGGTGGTAGAGCCCAGCATAAAATCTGTTACATAACATCAGGGCAGGAGGCACCAGGAGATGAAATATCTGGAGAAATTTCCTATTCCTGGAGTGGCAAAACCTACTAATGCAGAGACCTTCACTCCAAGTGCTGTCACTGTCCAGTGGTGTCATAAGGGAGCCTCTCTAACTCTGCATAGCTCTGCAGCAGCCTAAAAACTCCCCCTTTTCTGCTGGTTTTTCCCTTCTAAATTTTCCTTTGCCCTTTCATGTGAGGTATATTGGCCTGATTGCCCTGGTAACAAGTTTTCACAGTTGAGCGAAGGTAACCTGCACAAATACTTGTTTGCACAGGAAAAAGGGATGTGAGAGCCAAGACCTACATTTAAGCAAATAGGTGAGGTAGAATGTTTAAATTAATGAGATTTTCCTGAAAAACGGCATGACTCCTTTGGTGTGCTGAAATGTTTCCCTCTCCAGTTTGAGAGTGCAGCAAAGCAAGTTTCTTGTGGATTCATCTTTTACTGCTCCTGGATATCATGGCAGACACAAGAGAAGCAAAGCAAAATATTGATGTGGTAAATGTGCAAAAAGAGAATTGAATGCACTGCAACTCATTGTGTGACTTGTGTATTTGGGCTGCAAAAGTGTGAGCCACCTCTGTGTGTTTGGGCAAGTTACCCAAGCATGGCAATTCCAGGAATATGAAGGTACAGGAAAAGCATCCTTCTATTAACAGAGCAGAGTTAACAAGCTGTAGTAAGTGAGCTACCCTGCAGTTTGCTGTCACAATTATCTATTGTCTCTGGTATGTCCAAAGCAAATTGACTTATCACACAGAAGAGCTCAATAAAGGAGTGAGCCATAGCTTTCAGCACTAGAACATCTCCCACATGTTTGGGAGTGTCAGGCAGCTGAGAAGGGAGAAAAAAATGAATGAAGCTCTGAACTGATGCATTTCTTCCTTTCTCCTGCTCTTTCCCTCTGTGTGAGATGCTCCTTCCCAGCACACACCAAACACTCTGGGAGATGCATTGCACACAGGAAGTGGCTCTTAATTCCAAGATCCTTTGGAATTAGATGGATACACCTCATTATCCAACCACAGCGATGGCAAATTAAATGAATGTGACACATAAAACATTGGTCAGGTAACAGAGGAATTGAAATGATCACTACAAGTGAGAGTGGTGTGGCTGATATGGTGTTAGTCTGATACAAGGCCACAAACTATCCCCAGAAGGATTTTCTGTCCAATGTTACTTCAATCTGTACCCTTAAATCAAGAGCATGGACAATAATATATATCCTTGTGCTTAAAGTTTCTCAAAGGGAAGAGCATTTTAATCCCCCATTAGAAGACCACATTAACTATTAGTTTTCCCACTTGTCCAGAAGAAAACCATTCCTTGCTTTTGATGGATCTAGATTAATTTAAAATGTGTATTATTGACTTTAATTTTGCTGGAGCCATAAATGGAGTCATTACAATCCACTAATTCAGGGCAATGTATCTGAGTGTCTTTGCTTCAAAATATGAGTTGTCATAATGGTAAACTTTTTGATTTACATTTTGCAATGGCTTATTTTTACTTTCAGTAGAGTATTTCCTGCTGTTGCTTTCTTGTGATTTTATGCTAGAGGTCTAACAATTTGTGCTTTTTGGTTCATGCCTGCCCAAGTGAGGATCACCCACCCATGATGACCAATACACTTGGACTGTGCTCAAAAACAACAAGGGTGGATTAAACTATTCCATTATTGCAGATGAAAGAGTTCTCCCCGACATCTGGCATATCATCTTCAAAACTGATATGGAACATTTCCATAAATTCAGCTTAACATTGTTTTTGTGAGTGTTCCAAAGTATTTTTAACATGAAGAAATAGCATGCAAACTAATTTCCTATTTGAAAGTAAATGTCTTGTTCTTATTTCTAATTCACACAGTTATTAAAAAAGTAAAAAAAAAAAAAAAGATGTTCACTTAACTTGAAGCATACTGGTTTGTTTACTTAAGTTAATGGAAAAGCTAGTCAGTGTTTGATGTAAAGCTGCCCCCTTGCTTGAAAGAAAACCAAACAACTGCTTATGAATTATGAATATCTCCTAATACTTTCCAGAATTATCTGAAGGATGTATTTTTTTTTCTTAATTACGTACACTTAAAAGTTCCAAGTTCCCTCTTCATTTCCATTTTGTTTATTTCTCTCCTTGGAAACCTCATAAGCATTTTCCTTTAGCTAGGCTTGACTGAACAAAATATCATTGCTACAACCTGTAATATTGGGGAAATCAAGGCCTGAAAGCTCATTGTGGTTTTTAATTAGGAAGTTGAAGCTCATTAAAGTTTTGCAAGCCTTTTCACAGCACTTACACTGGCAGCTGCTGGATCCCTGCAAAGGAAAATATAAATATCTACCCAAAAAGTGAGTTCAGGGCACACTTTAGAAATCAGCTTTCATTCTGAGACAACTCAGAAAACAGCTCCTGCAAAAATGTTGCTTTTCTTGTATGTTGGCATGTCTTCCAGTGGTTTAGTCCCAGTCAGAAGTCCAGGAACCTGATTTGGGGGGGTTTGGTAGTGGATGTGCAGCTGATCAGAGCAGCTCTGCTGACATAAGATCCAAGGGACCTTTAGAAGGAACTTCAAATGTAAGACAAGTGACTTTTAGAATATTTGATATGAGACCAATTTTATCAATACCATCTCATTCCCCTGCAGCTTTTGCAGGCTGAATGAGCCTTTTTAGGAATTACAGTTTCCGAGCTGAGAACACTGAAATTCAAGCCGAGTTCAATAGCAACTCTCAGAAGGAGAGGGCTTATCTAAAGGATGATATTGTTTTTAGCACTAATCATCCTATCTGTTGGCAGTACCAACAGGCTGCAATCTCCACAGCTCCCTACATAAATAAGCAGATTCCTGATGCTGTTCCAGCTTCAGAAATGCCTTTGAAGGCATTATTTAGTTCTGAATTTTTCCTATGTGGTTATGTGATACTTTTAGCGTGTGGCTGGATGTACCCACAGATGCCTGGTTTTGCAGAAATGTATCTAAAACTAATTTAAAGTGTTTTTGGCAGGCACTGGGCTGTGAAATAGAAAGAGTTAAAAGAAACTCTCCCTTTCATGCTTTCTACAACTTTTGAATGATAGAAGAATAAAAGCAAATTATGGAAATAGTACTAAAAAGAAGACACATGAGTTGATTTGGTCCAAAATATACTCTAGGGATGGGAGGGGACTGGAAGAGCTGGGATAGAAAAACACAATGTTCAGGTTGCACAGTTCAAGTGAAGTGAAAGGATGTGCAGAAATTAAGGTTTCTGTGGCAATATAAATTTGTCTGTGCCAAAACCAAGCAGTGTTAGACAGTTCTGAACTAACAAAACCATCAGGAACTGGATCTTATTAATTTTTCTTTGTCTGTTTTGCCCTAAGAAGTCTTATTAACTGCCTCCCCCTTAGAACTTGTGGAAAATTCAATTTTTTATGTAATTCTTCACATGAAGAAGGCTTAAATTGAGTTTGAAGTTTTAAAAATTCTTTGTTTGGAAGAGAATAGATACAGGAGGTGAAGCTGGGCAGGATCAAAAGTGAGGCAGAGGCACCAGAGGAAAAGAAATCAATCTTTTGAAGGTAAAATTTAAAAAGAAAAGAAAATAGCAGTGTGGGTACTAATGAAGGAAGGAAAATGAACATGGGAAAAAGCAAGACAGGAGCCTGGGGAGGTTGTGGAAAAGGGGAGATGGAGAAGGGGTAACTGAAATAAGCTGAGGGTGTGCAGTGCACTGAAGATTGTGAGCTGGAGTGGTGCTTGGGAAGTATTTGTTGTTCTTTCAAAAACCTGACAAAAAATTCTGAAAACTGAAAATTATTATTATTTTTGGCCCCACTCTAAGATTTTTCTGGGGTTTAGCCACATTTTTTTTCTCTGTTTGGGAACAAAAAAAAAAAAAAGAAAAAAGACACCAAAAAATACTTTGTTCTTTCAATGAGTCAGTAATAAATAAAACTGAACATTCTAAAAACCCAAAGTTTCCTTGGGAAGAGAGAGCTATTTTTTCTTCCAAATCTACTTTGCCTTAAAATTGGGATGTGCTCTGCTCTCAGGCTGAGGATCTGCTTTCCCAGCTGCCTTTAAGCAATCAAGTAGAAGTAGCAATTGGGACAGCTTTACTCTTTTCTTTCTTTTTTTTTCCCCTGGTGTTTGGCTGGGAAGTTACATGGGTTTGCCTCAGAATAGATGCTCTGCTACCATAATCCTGGCACTTTTCACTGAAAATGAGATTTCAGCAGTGTTTCCTAGAGTAAGTGGAGAACTCCTGAAGCATCCTGAACATCCAGCTGCAGGGCTGGCAGGAGGGGGAAGTGCAGCAACCTGCTTTGTTTGCCTGAGCATGTGATTTTTTCTTTTTCTTTTTTTTTTTTAATACCTTGTGATCTTCACAGACTCCTGGCGAAGCTTAAAAGGTTAGTTTGAGAAGGGAGTGCCTATCATTTGTTTAGAAAATAAATAGGAAAAACTAGGCCAAATACCAGTAAAGTTCCAGTTTTAAAATATTAAACTAACACACAACATTGCTGACCTGGAAAGGTCACATGAAGTGGGAGAAAGGATGTATTTAGAGTGATTGCCAGGCAGGACGTGGGATCTCTCACTGACTTGGCAGTAGATACTTCAGCTCTATTTGCTGTTTCTAATGCTCCTTATTTGTTAAGTTCTTAAGTTTGACAAGAGCCATGCTTTATTTTTCAGTATTTACATGGTATTAAACAAGTGTGTAAATCCATTCAGAGGGTAACCAAGGCTTGCCCCTCCTGCTTTTCCTGCTTCATCTTTGGCTATAGACAGGATGCTCAGAAACCTGGGAAAAGGGAGGCTTGGAGGGGGTTTTCCTTTGGGGAGTGCTATCAGATAAAGATAACAAGGTTATTTGTGACAAGTTGAAACTTGCTAAGCGTGGTGGAAAAGATTTGGTGCTTCCCAATCTATCTGTGAGAGTGGGGAAAGAAATGAGTGCTGAAATGACAATAGAGCTGTTAGAATTCCTTCAGAAGAAGCAGGAGCATTTAATGGAAATGTAAAGATGTCAGCATCCCTCTCTATGGCCTGGCTTTAGGGCTCTTGGTGAGCGTGGAGGAGAAAACCCAACGCAGCAGATAAATAATTGCTGCCACATCATCCCGGCACATCATCATCACTGCTGGATGAGATGAAAGGTATTTACAAACCAGAGGCTGCCAGCAGAACACAGGCAGCCCCAGCTTGATCCAGCTCCAGCTGTAATCAATAGGAGCCTTCAAGTCAAGCAGAGCCTGAAGAACAAACTGACTGCTTTTTGAAATGCCTTACACGGTGAGTTCTCTGAAGGCAAAGCTGGAGCTCATCAGGAGTGGAGCATGGAGGGATGCAGTGGAGTTTCACTCCACACATTGTCTGGTGGGCTTCAAAATTATGCTTTGTACCCTGACAACTGAAGCCCCATTTTTTGTTCTCCCCCTTAAATCTCCCACTCTTCTCCTTTTTTCTTTCTCTGTCCCTCTGGGTTCTGCCCTTCTAATTTGTCAAGGCAGAGAATGTGCCTTTGTTTGTGAAGAGCAAGGCGAGTTTATGGCACCCTATTCATTATATTTATGAATCATATCTAACTGAATTTTTCCCATAGCCCAAAGGTGGCTGATTGCCCAAAGGCACTGCTCCTAATGCCTGTGTTTTCTATTTATAAGGTGTATTTTAGTTTACATCAGAAGCTGAGGGAAAGACTTCTGCTTGATATCACTTCTGCCAAATGAAACCCACAGAGAAACTGTGGCCAAAGGAATTCTGTACAAAAGTTGTCCAGGCTCTGTAATTTTGTTCACGTGGGTGCATGGTAGTATAGACCAGTTGCCAATAAAAACACTCTAAAATAGATACAGCCCTGTGCAAGTCTCCAGATGATCTAAAAAATGTACAGAACACAGGTAAGGGAGCACGGGGAGAGAACCAGGCTTTGTCAGGACGCAGCCCAGAGAGAAAATTAGCTTTTGCAAGGTGGTTGTGAGAGGAGAAGCAGCTTCTCTGCCAATTCCTGCTACTCCCTGCAAGTTGATGAAATTCCTGAAAAAGCAGTTTACAAGCAAATTAAAGAAAATTGTTGCTTTTGAAGCCATTTGTGGTTGTGACCAAGTGTGGGCACTCCCCAGAACGTGTTGATGTTCTGTGGGCAGCAGAGCCAAGGACAGGGAGAAATGAACCCCTCCAAGGAGGGAACACTGGTCTGAGCCATTGCTCCATGTCAGGAGAGTCCTGGATCCATGGGCAAGGGTTGGAAAGCTCCAGCAGCATGGAGCCCAGGACACAGAGAGGTCTGTGGGACAATCATTAGCACTGATGCCTGTCCAAACTGAGCTTTTTTTTTCTCTGGAGAATGGCAGGAGTAAAAGGAATTGGCTTTGCAGCTACCGGGGAGAAGGGAAGGAACAGGCCCTGACAGATTTACTGGACAAGTATTTTAATACTTTGTGGCTTGAGATGCTTCTTTTGCTCCTGGCCCCAGGAAGAAAGATGAATGGGAAGCTTTAGGATCACAGAATGGCTGGAGTTGGAAGGAATCTTAAAGCTCATCCAATTCCAACCCCATGTCATGGGCAGGGACACCTTCCACTGTCCCAGGTTGCTCCAAGCCCTGTTCAACCTGGCCTGGAACACTTCCAGGGATGGGGCAGCCACAGCTTCTCTGGGCACCCTGTGCCACCACCCTCAAAGCCAAGATTTTTTTTCCCAATATGCAACGTAAACTTATTCTCTCAATGTGAAAAAGTAAATTGTAAAAAGTCCCTCTCCATCTTTCTTGTAGCCCTCCTTCTTGAAAAGCATGAAGACCTTTGTAATTTTTTCCCCAAAAGGTTCTTTACTTGGTTCTCTGTGTGTTCTATTCCCCTCTTTAAAAGGCATGAGATCCAAGATTTTTATGCTCTTGCAAATGGAATGTATGAGCCAAGTGCCAGAGATGCCTGTCTGCATCCTGGCACATCTGAGGGATGCCCAGGACATTGTCAGTGCGTTATTTGGCACTGCCTGGCTGTCTGGGGCTCTAAGTAGACAGCCATGAATGTGTGATTAAAATCCACTGCAGCCTTTCCGTGACCACTGCAGAGGTTAATGACTGGGCAGGATCCACAGGGAAACATGAGGGCCTCAGATGCTGCTGAACACAGGCCAATGTTGGTTGGTCAAAATAAATTCTGCTCATAAATTCTTGCAGGATGGGAAAAGAGATTTCTCAATTTAGACTTTCATCAAAGCTATTGGAAAAAGCTGTCAATCACACTTAGGGTTCTCAAATTTTGCCTCAAATGCTTTCCAGATGGCTTTAATTCCAGTGCATTGATTGTCCACTCAGCTTTGCAGTGGAGCAATTTGAGGGAACTCCATGCCATCCTCACTGAGCTGCTGGATGGCCACAAAATTAACTGGTGGCTCTTTCCTCATGGAAGTGTTGTCTTCCAGGGACTGACGAGGCAAGAGGTGAACTGGCAGAAGATGAATCTAGGGGAGGCTAATTATATCCAAGTAATTAATGCCAAGAGCAAAGAATAGAATGAAAAGGTGAAGCAAGGAGAGATGTAGCTAAGTATTAGGAAGATGGTCTGTTTATAGTGGGGAAAGAATGAACATCTATGAGCACATTCATTTCTTACCTATAAGATGAAGGGGGGGATTGCTTAAACTTCTAAAGTGTTTTAAAGTAGTTTTTCAAAGTAATTTACTAATCCTATGGTTTATTTAATTATATTTGTTAGCTGGAATAACTCTAATTTTTGTGTGCAACATTAAGCCTTCTCCCAAGCTAATTGACTTCAAACTCATTGTGTAAGTTTGGGAACCTAGAACCTGGATTTCTCTGGGCTCTTGGCTTTCAGAAGCTCTGGCTGTGCAGAAGGATTTCCCTGTTCTGCTGCTCCAAACCCTGAACCAAAAACCAGGACCATGTTCAAGCAGCAAACAGAGAGGAGAGAGGAGGGGATTTCAGAGGACAGAAAGGTAATGAAAGCTTTGATCTGGAAAGATTTTTTCTTTTTTAACGCTTTTTCAAAATACAATGTTTCCAGACAGGGACTACTGAAGAGGAGGGGGAAGTTTTTTAGCAGACTGAAAACATGTGGGCTTCAGTAGCTTGAAAAATATCATAGATAGCATTTAACCAACTGCCTTGATTTAGAGGCTGGGTTTAATTAATTGGATGCTACCAAAAAATATGCAAAACCAGTGGAAGAACAATGACAAGATTGGTTTCTAGCCATTAATTGAACATCCTTAGTAGTGAGATCTGTATCTAAATTTCTTTAGGATCTAACAGACTGTTAGTTTGCTTTGGAGATTTCATGGACAGACAAAAAAATCAGCATAAAGAAAAGAAAGTGTCTCAGCTAATAACCACAGGGTCTTCTGAAGGGATTTCAAAGGTTCAAAAACACCTCTGACAAATTAAATCCAAATCATGGAAGTTCTTGTACCCTATTATTTTCTGGACTGGCAAGTGTTCAGTGCGTTTTAGGATCAAGTCCAAATGGTTTTTAAGGAGTTAAGTCTTGTTTTCAATGAAAGGAAAATAAAAAGGAAGCAAAGCATAATAGATAAGTAAAGCTAAATACATATTAAAAACAAAATCTTTTCAAAGCAAAGAACAATGACCTCTTATCTACAGAAGGTTCAGTAAATAGGTTAATTCTTCATATTGACTTAAAACTCATGGACTTGATTTATTATTCCCCTTATTTGTGTAGGAACTTTTATTTACCCTACAAGGCTTCACACTTATTACATGTACACATGCTTGCCCAAAATGTCCAGTAGTGGAGAGCAAGGCCCCTCGAGCCAGAAAAGCAATCTGAGAGGTTCCTGGAAAGGTCTCTGTGGGTGCACAGCTACGTGTCATTCTGTCCCAAACCAGCATCCATCTGCTCCTCAGAAGGGACAGAATGGATCTGGTTTGCAGATCATCAATTTGAAATTCAACTTTCAAAAGGGATAAGATTTTACAGAGAAGATACTGAGGAGATGGTTCTTGTAGCCAAGCCAGGCCTCACTTGCTGGAGAAGTGGCACGAAGTACTTAGTGAGTAAAAGTGACAGCATGGCCTCATCTGGCACTGCAAATTCACAGTTCTGTTTGGAGTCACCATAAATCATCAGCTGTAAAGTATCTGGTTTCCTAAAGGAGCAGCTTTATTTCATTAACATTTTGAAAGTGATGTTGCTAATTGTACCGTAATTTATCCAGGATCACAGTGTGAACTGCTGTTTTCAGTCAGGTTTTGGCACTTGTTGCCAAAAGTTTAAGTAAAGAGGAAGGGAGAATAAGGAATTAAATAGAAACAAGAATTGAAGAATATCGAAAAGGGGCAGCATTGGTAGATTGAGACAAGCTGGGATATTCAGCAGAGGGATCTGAAAACTGTCCCAGCAATGGAACTGCAAGCTGAGTAAACAGCCAATTCCTCCAGATCAAGGCTACTCCCTCTGATACTCTCAAGCATTTCCTACCCACCCATGAGTAGGATCAGCCTGTGCCTGGTATTGCAGGCTTGCTCTGGCAAGTTTTTTAGTGAGGGGTTTTAAAATAAAAGTTCCTAGCAACAAGGTGAAGGTCTGATTGAGGACAGCAGGGAGCAGTTGTGTAAACTGAGGCATGTGCAAAGGTGTCAGGGAAAATACTGGGATCTAAAGGTGTGCTTTAAATGCTGGAATGCAACTGAAGGTGTCTTGATACGACACTTCAAAGTACAAGCAGTGGTTTTGTTTATTAAAACCAGTCTTGATGTGCTCTCAGTACTTTGAGAAGTTTGGTGGGCACTAGTTATGAAAATACCTGCAGTTATTCAGAGTACAAGTAAGCACAGTCACTGATGAGTGAAACTTCACTTCTTTCCTTGTTTGTGGATACACGTTGATTTTTTTTT